>PVJS01011207.1:0-46251 GCA_004027185.1 Glis glis | reverse complement strand
CTTGATGGTTTCCTTTGATGAGCAGAAGCTTTGTAGTTTAATGCTATCCCACTTATTAATTCTTGTTTTAATTTCCTGTGCTTTGGAGGTCTTGTTGAGGAAGTTTCTACCTGTGCCTATATGATGGAGTGTTGGACCTATGGCTTCTTCTAATAATTTCACAGTCTCTGGTCTAACTTCCAGGTCTTTGATCCATCTCTTGTGCAGGGTGAGAGGTAAGGATTTAGTTCCATTTTTCTACAGGTAGATAACCAGTTTTCCCAGCACCATTTGCTGAAAAGACTGTCCTTTCTCCAGTGTATGTGTTTGGCACCTTTGTTGGAAATCAATTGGCTATAAGTTTGTGGACTTGTTTCTGTATCTTCTATTCTGTTCCCCTGGTCTATGTGTCTGTTTTTGTGCCAATACCATGCTGATTTTATTACTATAGCTCTGTAGTATAATTGTGATGCCTCCTGCATGGTTCTTATTGCTGAGCATTGCTTTAGCTATTCTGGGTCTTTTGTTTCCCCATATGGAATTAATGACTGATTTTTCTAGATCTGCGAAGAATGATGGTGGTATTTTGATAGGGATTGCATTGACTCTGTAGATCATTTTTGGCAGAATGGCCATTTCGATAATGTTTATTCTGCCTATCCAAGAGCAGGGGAGATCTTTCCATCTTCTAAGGTCTTCTTCAATTTCTTTCTCCAGTGTTCAATAGTTTTCATTGTAGAGGTCTTTTACCTCTTTGGTTAAGTTTATTCCTAGGTATTTGGTTGGTTTTGAGGTTATTGTGAATGAAATTGTTTTCTGAATTTCTTTCTTAGTGGACTCATGGTTGGCATATATAAAAGCTATTGATTTTCTTAGGTTGATCATGTATCCTGCTACTTTGCTGAATTTGTTAATCAGCTCTAGTAGACTTTGGGTTGAGTTCTTTGGTCTTCTAGATACAGCATCATGTCATCTGAGAATAAAGATAATTTTAGTTCTTTTCCTATTTGAATTCCTTTGATATCCTTCTCCTGTCTTATTGCTCTGGCAAGAGTTTCGAGGACTATATTGAAAAGGAGAAGTGATAGCGGGCATCCTTGTCTTGTTCCTTATTTGAAGGGGAATTCCAGCAATTTCCCCCCATTCAAAATGATGTTGGCTTTGGGTTTCTTATATATTCATTTAATGATGTTGAGGTATGTTCCTTCTATTCCGATTTTTGAAGAGTTCTTAACATGAATGGGTGTTGAATTTTGTCAAATGCTTTTTCTGCATCTATTGAAATGATCACGTGATTCTTGTTTTTAGTTCGATTTATGTGGTGAATAACATGTATTGTTTGCTTATGTTGAACCAGCCTTGTTTTCCTGGGATGAAACCAACTTGGTCTTGGTGTACAATTTTCTCAATATTGTTTTGATTGTGCATGGCTAGTATTTTATTTAGAATTTTTGCATCTACGTTCATTAATGATATTGGTCTATAATTTTCTTTTCTTGAGGTATCTTTATTTGGCTTTGGTAATAATGTGATGTTGGCCTCATAAAAGGAATTTGGAATAATTCCATCTCTTTCAATTTCACAGAATAGTTTGTGAAGTATTGGTTTTAGTTCTTCTGTAAAGGTTTTGTAAAATTTGGCTGGAAAACCATCTGGACCTGGAACTTTCTTTGATGGCAGACTTTTTATTGTTGTTTCTATCTCTGTGCTTACTGTTGGTTGATTCGGGTTTTCTATATCCTCTTGGTTCAATTTAGATAGGTTGTATATGTCTAGAAATCTGTCAATTCCTTCCACATTTTCCATTTTATTGGAATATAAGTTTTCAAAGTAGTTTCTTATGATCCTCTGGATTTCTCCACTATCTGTGGTGATGTCCCCTTTTTCATTTCTGATTTTGGTAATTTGAACCCTGCATTTTCACTTCCTACTGGGCCCTGTATATTACATAGTGTATCCGGAAAACTACCATCAAGATGACCTCTTCCTTCTTTAATGTCCCTTTTCTAATTAAATGGGTATGATTCTCCTTCTTTAATCTATGAACTTCAGGGCCATCTTTGAATTCTTAACTTTTGTTTTCAAAGCATTTTGAGAACACTTTTTGTTATAGCATCCATCTCACATCAAACTACTTGTTCAAAATCCGTTTTTAGGAGTGGGCATGGTGGCACACAACTATAATTCCAGTACTTAGAAGGTTGAGACAGGAGGATTGCAGGTTTCCGGTTAGCCTCCACAACTTATCGAGACCCTGTGCTTTTTGAGACCCTGTTTCCAAAATAAAAAATAAAATAGGACTGGGGGTGTAGCTCAGATGTAGAATGTTCTTGGGTTAAGCCTCCAGTACCGCAAAATAAATAAACAAACAAACAAACAAATGAATAATCTATTTTCGTCCTCAGCATGTAGATTTATCAGTTCATGAGGGAAAGGGCATTTTTACCCTATTCGTATTATTTATTTACTTATTTATTTATTTTTGCAGTGCCAGGGATTGAACCCAGGGGCGTTCTACCTCCGAGCTACACCCCCAGCCCTATTTTTTATCCTTTATTTTGAAACCGGATCTCACGAAGTTGTAGAGGGCCTCACTAAGTAGCTGAGGCTGGCCACGAACCCGGATCCTCCAGTCTCCGCCTCCCAAGTACTGGGATTACAAGCATGCGCCACCATGTCTGGCTTCCTATTTGTATTATTTATAACATTTATTGAAACTGAGCAATACTGAAAACTGAGTAGAATTTGAATTAACATAGAAACAAGTGGATGAATAAATATATGTAATACTTTAAATGAAAGGTGACTACCTCTGGGATCAAAACGCAGGGCACATAGTCTGTGGAGTTGATACAAGTTTGTGTTTTCTTCAGAAATCACAATAAAAGTGGCATCAGATTTTATGACATAGCAGCACTCATGTCTCTGAGGGCAATCACTTTTTTATAAAAATGTGGGATAGAGTTATGATATTATAATTTTCATTTCAGATCTTGATATAAACATAGTAAGTTAGGAAACTCATAGTTGAGGCAAGAATCCTAGATACAGGGGGATAGTCAGTGGTTCATAGATGGAACTAGACTTATGGAACTCTTACGAATGGTGATGGATTACTATATTCTTCAAGGAGAATGAGCTGGAGTTTGCTAAACTCATTTGTATTATTATAGTGATAATTATGTAAAATAACAGAGGTCTTTGTAGAAGAAACAGATGAACGGTTAAAACCCAGAAAAGGATTGTAAATATGGGTGATAATGCCCAAGTAAATAGAGAGAAAACTGATTTCTATGAGACCATGTTAAGATTTGAGAGGGCTTGGTAGGTATTTAAACCCTGAGGATTGTGCCTCTTTGATTGAAGATTTTTCAGGGACTTATCTCTGTTACATGGGGGCAATGGGTGCCTTCCTAACTTAACTTTTCTCATTGTGTCTGAAAGAGCAGACATGAGCCCATAGGTTATTTAATGCTCTTTTGGACTGCATTTTTTATCAGAAATTCCATCATTATTATATTAGTATATTTTAGTCCTTCATCTGTCACTCAATTTTATTCAGCATACAACCACATAAACTTGAAAATCTTTCTTTACTATGTGAATTATCTTTCTTTAGTGTTGCTTGTTTTGCTGATGTTAGATATGACTAAGTCATGGTTAGCTCCTTCCTTCCTTCCTTCCTTCCTTCCTTCCTTCCTTTCTTCCTTCCTTCCTTCCTTCTTTCCTTCCTTCCTTCCATGGATACAGGCTACCTTCTTCCATAGGTAACATGAGTTTTGCTCTGTCCCATTCTTTTCTAGAAGGTTTCCTCATGAGAAGTAGGGCTTTGACAAGACCCATATAAAAATATTTAAATGCATGACTAATTTAGTTAAGTAAAATAAATCACCTCAGTTAAAGATCAGGAGAGTAAGACAATTGAAAGAAAATAAGACTGTTCAGCTCATGTTGAGACATCTTTATGTCTCCAAGATTTTCCAGAGGAAAATGCTCCAAATGGTGAGCTGCTTTTTAAATCCACTGAAGATGGCGCATACTCACCAAGTAAATATTTAATGCATTCTGTTTTAGATGTTTCTTTTCCTTGTGGTCATATGCAAGATATTAATAAAATACTGCTGCATAATTCTTGAAAAAAGTAATAAGAAAAAGTATTTATTATGATTGATATAAATTTACATCTGTTTATAAGGAAATATTCATTGAATTTTTTCCCTATTCAAACTTATTTTGGTATTTCCAAACTTTAAAATTTGAATTTAGAAACAGCACTTTTTAAAATTAAGTCTGAATTCATGTAGATTTGCAAAGAATCAATAACTATCATGACATTGATGATCATGGAATTTTGTATACTGTGTATTCTTTACATATCAAAGAAAAACAGTTCTATGTGGAAATTTGATACATGATACAACTTGCATAATGATTTATCCCATAGTACTTTATTAACTCTTCAGATAGCTAAGTGAAATTAATTATCCCAAGAACACAGTCAGCTTGATAAAATGTGCAGAAATGTATTGTATTGTCTTGTAGAACAAATCATTTTAGAAGATCATTTTGATCACAATTACTACTGTCCAATTATGTACTTCTTATTTGGCAAACATGCAAAGATTTAACACAGGCTGTCTAAAACTGCAGTGATCTAGTGACACCAGATCCCATAGAATAAAACAAAAAGGTATAGGATTAAGATGATCCTATAACTATTTGTATGGGCCAGTTTCTCAGAGAAGGGAATAGAGCATTTTATTTAGAAGTCTCACACTAATGGCACCTCTCTCCAATCTATATCCTCCACTGGTAAATCAATGGGTGAAGTTTAAAGTATCTTATAATTTCCTGAAGTATGAAGCACACTTTTTAATTTCACATCAGCTCTCTTGGAAGGATATAATTAAATAAAATGATTTCCTATTTCTCCAATTGCAGGATCAATTATTAATTTAAAGTAGAGCTATATTTTTATGACAATTACCATAGACTGAGATGTATAAACAAGATAATATATCTATTACTTGATCAAAATTCAATGTGCAAAGTGTGAACAAAATAACCTTAAGAAACATGACATTACTAATCACATTTCACAGCACTGAGAGTCTAAATGCTTTTAATCAAATACACAACATCAAAGTAAAAGTAAGCAGATTAAATGGAAATTGGAATGTTTTTAATGTAAAGAACTTTTGAAGTTACAAAGAAGATAGATCTAAGAGAAAGGAAAAGAGGGAAAGTAAACTGTTACCATACTCGGTTTTAGAAAACAACAAATTACTTCTAGAGAAATCTCAAATATTTTTATTTATGTTGAGACTCAAATTCTAGGAAAGATCTTACATATTTGATCTGATCTCTATATCCTTTCTGTATGCAACAGCTAACTTTAGGCTTTTCTTCTTTGAAAGCTCTAAACACATCCAGCTAATTTTGTAACTGGCTGTTAGTTTAGCTAGTACCAGTAATGTGCTGAGGCTGGGTCCTATTGGGGCCAGCTCTTGATTGTAAGCATCTCCTCCCAACATTGTGTATAATGCATAGTCCATAATGGAAGTATTATATCATAGATATAAGCAAAAGTCGATATGTACTTGTTCCAACCTCCCCAGAGAGCTGAGTGTAATAACTTAACATCATTATACTATTAGGTATAATAAATGCATATCCCATTATACTTCCTTATTTTCTACTTGTTTGACAGAAAACATGTACTATATAATGGGAACATCAAAATCTTTAAATAACAGATAATTTCATATTGTACATATTCTGATTTTTGTCATAGACTTTATGGAGGAGGACTTGATTTGGATACGTAAGGCAAAATCTAGTGATTAATAACAACTTTAAAGTATAAAAATATTTTGTGTTAGATAAATTCTTAAGTTTGTGGATTTTAAGACCTTCTAAATAAAAAAAACTTGATGAAAGTAGGTCTTTAATATATTATATTTAAGTTTTGGCTTGGCTGAATTTATAAATATTGCTTGTCAAATATTTAAGACAGACTTCATTGTTATAAAGATTTATCTTTTTGTTTTACAAGTTCTCAATGCTACCTGAAAGGATTGAGAAAAGAATGACATGAGATAAATGACGCAGCTCAAGTGCATGCCCACTTAGGGCTCCCTGCAGTTGGGTTCACCTTTATCAAGAGTGAAGATTGAACATTATATGCAATACTTTCATAAATCTTTCAGGACAATAATTTTGTTCATATTCAAGTTAACATGTAAGCTAGAAATCACCATCAATGTTATGTATCTTCATTTCCAAAAATAGAAAAGGCTTTCTAAGGCCAGGTTTTCAGGATAACTTAAATATTATTATTTTAATGGCAGAGGAACATTTTCAGTGACAAACTCTGCTATAATTCATCAAGTCATTGAATTCTGTAACTAGAAGCAATTTTAGTAATTAAATTCAAATGTCTTGCCTTACCATTGAGCAAAATGGAAACCCAGACTGACAAATGACTTACCCAAGAATACACAGCTAATGGCAGAGTCCTGGCAAGAGCCTGGGCTACCCAGAAGCTTAGGCTTGTTGTCCCCAAGCCTGTCCCAACACACACTTCTCTAGTTAAATGTTTAAGCTTAAAGTGCAGGTGTCTTTTAACAAATTGCATGACTAATAAAGACATTTAAACTTTCAACTTGAGAGTTTTTGCACAAGCATCCTTAAAATAAATACCAGAGGGACAACTTCAAGATGAGTTTATCCGTTACTATATCTATTCAGCTGAATAAACTCTGGTAAGAGGATTTTGCACGTGTAGATTCTTGGTTCAAATGCAACCACCTGATTCTTCAATTGTTACCTATTTGAGTTTTTCAGTGAATATCTTTTGTAAAACTTCATTAGTACTCACTGTTTGCCTAGTAGTACTTTTGGATACTGGCTGCCACACGATGTCTTGTTATTTAACATGATTTTCAAAAGCAAACTGTGTAGTCAATAAGTATATAATTTTTAGATGTGTAATTCTAATAAATGTATATTATTATTGACAAAAATAAGAATGTAGAAATCTGTGCTGGGCGTGGTGGCGCACGCTTGTAATCCCAGTACTTTGGGAGGCGGAGACAGGAGGATCCGGGTTCGCGGCCAGCCTCAGCTCTCTCTCTCTCTCTCTCTTTCTTTCCCTGTCTCTCTCTCTCTCTCCCTGTCTCTCTCTCTCTCTCTCTCTACTTAGTGAGGCCCTCCGCAACTTCGTGAGACCCGATTTCAAAATAAAGTATAAAAAATAGGGCCAGGGGTGTAGCGTGGAGGTAGAACACCCCTGCTTTCAATCCCCGGTACCGCAAAAAAAAAAAAAATGTAGAAATCTTATGCTTCACTAACATTTGAACCATAACATATGCTAGTTGAAGTTTTGATATATTAACTAACGTTTTAAAGTACTTGGGAGGCTGAGACCGAGGATCCAGGTTCGCGGCCAGCCTCAGCTACTTAGTGAGGCCCTCCGCAACTTAGTGAGACCCTGTCTCAAAATAAAGAATAAAAAATAGGGCTGGGGGTGTATCCCAGAGGTAGAATGCCCTGGGTTCAATCCCCAATACAGCCAAAAATAAATAAATAAATAAATATTACCCATGTTATTATAAAGTAATACATTTCCTGTATAGGATATTTAGAAAAGATAGATAAGCAAAAAAGGGAAAAAATTCCTGGTAATTGCACTGTTTAGTAAATGAATATGAATATCTGGTTCAATTAAAAAAGACTCCTATTTAACAGTCTTGAAATGTTATAGGGATTGTATATATAAATTTATATGTATATACTTGTATGATCTATTATAAGAACTATTTAATAATTACAGTATTATATTTTACTCACTTAAAAATATCTTTTAAAATTTCTGCTACTGTTTAAAACTCTTTCATTTTTTCCTAAATAATCCATTCCATCTCTACACTAAAAAATGTAAACACGACTAACATTTTATTATTTAATTTTTACAAGTTTTTGCCATTTGTTTACTTTCCAGGTACTAGAAATTATTTCTGTTTGTGATGCTTTGTTTCTAGCCACTTGATACAAGTAATATTTGGGAACTGTGAACTAAAATAGGGTCAACTCTATTCTTTTTTGTGGTCCTGGGGATTGAACCCAGGGGCATTCTACCTCCGAGCTACACCCCCCAGCCCTATTTTTTATTCTTTATTTTGAAACAGGATCTCACTAAGTAGCAGGGGCTGGCTGGGAACCTGTGATCCTCCTGTCTCAGCCTCCCAAGTACTGGAATTAGAATCATGCGCCACCATGCCCGGCTCAAGGGTCAACACTTTAAACATCAAGTTTTATATTAAAATGTAGAGGCCACTGCTATACTAATGTGTTTGTCAATAAATTCCCTTATTTTTAGTGCAAGGTTTTATCCTGAGATAAAATTATCTGTCAGATACATTAGAGACAGTCTTGTAAATATTTATCAAAGCTACTTTAAATGAATGTTACTTTTTTAAAACATTACCATAACCATTTGAAACTGATATGATATATTGAGTAAATAGAGAGCTCAATCTAAATGGTATGTTAGTTGCCCAATAAACTGCAAAAGTGCTGTTAGAGTAGTGAGAATCCTGCAGTAAAGGGAAAAATGGCATGAAATTTTAATGAAGCACATTCAACAGTCCTTTTTCAAAACTTAAACCTTCTTAGAACTTTGATGATTGACCAATAATATTAAAAATCATTTAAAACTATAAAAGTAGCTGGGCGTGGTGGTGCATGCTTATAATCCCAGTACTTGGGAGGCTGAGAAAGGAGGATCTGGGTTCATGGCCAGCCTCAGCTACTTAGTGAGGCCTCTGCAGCTTAGTGAGACCATGTCTCAAAATAAATAATAAAAAAAATAGGGCTGGGAGTATAGCTCGGAGGTAGTATGCCCCTGGGTTCAATCCCCAGTACCACAAATAAATAAATAAATAAAATAATAAAACTATAAAAGTAATTTAAAAAATCTCTGATACTTTAGTGTGTGTTTGATAAATACTGTGTTTCCTCAAATGATTTTTCAAATTTAATTTTTGCTGCAAGGAAAAGAATAAGATTTAGTTAATGTAATAAGAACACTGCATACCATGTTTAAAAATGAATGAAAAGAACAGTAAAACTTCTACATACTTAATTTTTCAAATGTTCCTATTCTATTGAAAATTAAAGTTTGTTCAAATTGCATCAAATTATTCATGAGAAGTCTCTATTTAGATGTTATTTAATTATTTTTATGGGAACACATATTATCTACTATATATAGTTTGCCTTCTAATTTACAGTTTGTTGCTTTTCACATATTTATAGTGTATCTCTAATGCCATGACTAAAATTTATATTCTTAACAAGAAATCCTACTTCTTCAAATAAATTTGAATATTATATACTGAAATATTTCTATTTTTCTGATTCTGTATTTTCCTATTTTCTTATTCCTTAATTACTCTTTCATTTAATAAATAATTATCAGGGAATAACTATATACAAGAATGTATTGGAAAGGAGCAAATACTTAAACTCCTTTCCCTCAATGAATTTACATTTTCATAGTGAAGGGATGATATATAGCCAACAAACATATTTTAGTAATGAGTAATAAATGTGATGAGTATGATAAAAAATAGTACTCTAAGATTTCTAAACCTATTCTCACACACTACTTTTTCTCAATCTCCCTGAAAGAACACTTGCTAGAGGGTTTTAAAATGACAATCAGCAGTGCATGCCTTGTCCTATCCTAAGCAGAAATACCTGCATGATTCTTTGAATCTCTGCACTGTCATGCAAACCCACCATACTTAAAGGGTGAGGAATGCTACTCAAGAAGGAGAAAAGTACCATATATAGTACCATAATAACACATAAGAATTTTATTAAAGGATTATTTCATGAAATATTGCCTGTGTCATTGATAATGTACAATATGCACAGATTAGGGTTTAAATCCTACAGCCTATGCGCCACATCTAGCCTGCTGTCTGTATATAGCAAATAACCCTAAATTATTTAGTACCTTGCTTTTTAAAGAAAGAAAAAGTTGATTCCTGGTTTAAATGGTATATATTTATGATTATACATTAATTTTATTATTTAATAGAGCCTCTCTCTCTCTCTCTCTCTCTTTCACACTCACACACACATACACACACACACACACACACACACACACACACACACACACATACCACATGTAAAACCAAGCTGTGATTTCAACTTATCATTGTTTGGGATGAAATTAAATTTACTTAAGAATATAATGTGAATTGGAAACATATATAAATAATGATGGAGGTGTTTGAAAGATATATCAATTATGAAACAAAATTACATCAAGACATCTGTCTTACCAATATACTTTCTGCAGTATAAACTTAATTGATTTTATATTGTTTTAAAAGAATGATCGCAGGTAGCAGGAAAATCATAGAATGCTGATTTGAAGACTGAATCTTCAAGACCACAGGAAATCTGGGGGTTGAACCGTGTGTGTGTGTGTGTGTGTGTGTGTGTGTGTGTGTGTGTGTATACATACATACATGCACATACATAAATCTGGGGTAAAATGTATGTATATATGTTATATATACCCCTCCAAGTAAAAAGATACAAGGATACACGGATATATTGAAGGATACACATGAGTATAGATAAAAAGATATAAAGTTGTCAATAATATTCAGAAGTTATTTTGTGTAAGAAAATATTTTTCCTTGAACACACATAATTTCAGCATTACATCTTTTACAAACATCCCATGCTATACTCTCAACCCCATGTAATATGATTTTTTAAAGGTATTGCTTGATGAAGTCAGAAAACACAAACTAGGATACATTTATATCAATAAAAGTGTGGAAACAACATATGTGCAAGTTTTGATTAAAAGCTAAATCTATGTTAAACTACTTAAGATTATGAGTCAGATTTAAAACTCATTTTACTCCATGAAACCATTGACAAACACTCATAAATGCACCAGAACAAAGAAGACAGGAGTATCCCCATCTTGGGTCCAATTAACTTGCTCTTTGAACACTCAACATCGTCATGCAAGTTGTCCTTTGGTATAAGTAGGAGTGGGGGAAAGGACTGTGTCTCATTACTTCAGCATTCCTGTACACAGTGCTGGCACATGGTAATGTTCAGAACATTTGTGGAATGGTTATGTTAGAAAGCATACATTTTTGCATGTCTGAATTTTCTTGTTTTAAAGTTATTTAAATAGAAAGAATACCAGTTTCTTCTATGCCACAAGTTTTATTATGAGTAAATCAGTTAATGGCTTTTTCAAAGGCACTCTAGAAATAAAGGATGATATTTTATGGAATATTAAATGTGTAAGCTCTTTAAAAATAAGAATTATAGGTATGAGTGCTAAAAAGAAAAAGTCAAAAATGTGTGACCTTCCTAACTGTATAATTTGAGGTTTGGCTGATAGAGTAGCATTATTCTGTTTCTTCCCAACTGGACCAGCTCTCTCTGCTCTTCCAGGTTGCTGGAGTAAATGCACCCTTGACCCAAAGTGAAATGTTTCATCTCCTAGCTTAAAGGCTGTTTAAAAAATAACGACTTTGCTTTTAGCAGTCAGTGTTCTCTGAAATACTCTGCTGATTCACAAAGCTGTCTGAGAAATTCATGATGCCGGTGCAATATCAGCCCGAATGAGGATTAAGTATCCATTTGGAGATCAGAAAATTTACTTTATTGGCTGAAGGGGTACTCCCCTTTGGTATAAAGAAAGGCATTAGAAAATCTATTAAGGCTGAGTTATATTCTGAAGACACCATCTTTTCTTGTTACAATTAGTATTTCATTTTAATTGTGTTGCGATATAATTTCTTATGAAAAGATAGTGTGAATGCTGAACAAATTTTTTTAACTACAATAAACTATTTTTTCATGGAACACTTTTCTACTTTTCCCTGGGTTCTGAAAAGAAGTAAAGAGGTTTTTACTTTATGTGGTAAAGAAGATTAGGGAATGTTTCACTTGTTTCCCACTTTTGTCTACCTGTTTTGTTGTTCTTGCTGCTATACAAAGGAAGTAAATATGCCAAAGATTGTTTTTTGTAATATCTAGCAAATAAAAGTCTGGCTATCTCTCATTCATGAGAGCATTTTATATAAAATGTTGATAGACTCTTTTTATAAAAGTGAAAATAATTTCTCCCTCTTGAGAAAATTAGCAACTTGTATATGCATCATAATATTTTCTATTTCACCTATAAAATGTTTCTATCCAGCAAATATTCCATTTATTTATTTATTTATGCATTTATGCATTTATTTATTCTGGGAATTGAACACAGGGGCATTCTACCTCCGAGCTATACCCCTAGCCCTTTTTATTTTTTTTATTTTGAGACAGGATCTTGCTAAGTTGCTGAGAGTCTCACCAAGTTCTGAGGATGGCTGTGAACCTGCAATCCTCTTGTCTCAGCCTCCCAAGTGTTGGAATTACAGGTGTTCCTCACCTTACCCAGCTACAAATATCAAATATTCTACATAGCATCTCTCATTTCTTCACCATGTATTTATTCACTAATTGAGTAATTATTTGACACTTACTACATAAAAGGATTGTGCTATTTGTTTTAGTTATGCTAGTTATGAGTAAAATATTCTTTGCCCTAATAAGCTTAGAGCATTTAGGGAAAGACAGACTAGTAAGCAAATAACTTACACTCAAAGAGTTTAGGAGTGGTTTCTTCTCACTGAACAATGCTTCATGAAGCCCTGAAATTGAGGAGTGACACTTGAAGCACAGGACATTTCAGAATGAGAAAATAGTATTAGAAGAGGCATAGCTTCATTGAAAAACAAAATAAAACATGGAAGGGAGGGAGGAAGGAAGGAAAGAAGGAAGGAAGGAAGGAAGGAAGGAAGGAAGGAAGGAAGGAAGGTACGAAGGGAGGGAGAAAGAAAAGCATGGAAAGTTCATGCAGCAACTTTCCTCTATGGTTGAAGAGCAGAGTGATTG
The DNA here is from genome assembly GCA_004027185.1 of Glis glis. Classification (NCBI taxonomy): domain Eukaryota; kingdom Metazoa; phylum Chordata; class Mammalia; order Rodentia; family Gliridae; genus Glis; species Glis glis. The sequence continues at coordinate 33,282 of PVJS01011207.1, read as the reverse complement.
ATAAGACTGAAAATACAGGTGGGAGCCAGGCATGGTGGCTTCTAGTACTTGGGAAGCTGAGACAGTAGGATCACAGGTTTGAGGCCAACCTCATCAACTAGAGAGACCCTGTTTCAAAATAAAAAAATAAACAGGACTGGGGGTGTAGCTCAGAGGTAGAACTCCCCTGGGTTTGATCCCAGTCCTGAAAAAACAAAAGCATTTTGGAGTCAGGCCATTGAGAGCTGAATACTTAAAATGTTAGACATTTATTCATTGAGTAGTGAGCAGTCATTGAAGATTTTTGAAAAGCAAGAGTAAAATGGTCTGATTTAAAGTTTAGGACAGTAATTCAGTTATGTAGAAGACAGGTTGGAAATTCAAAGGCAGAAAATACAGAAAAAATGCTAGGCATTTCAGTAAGAAAAAAAATAGATACTTTGTTTTGTATTACTTCCTTTACTGAAAAGTATTTTCATTAATACAACATTATTATCTAATCAATGTCCTAGATGTCAGATGGAAACCACTTTCATCGATCATTTGTAATCTTGGGTTTTATTATACCCTCCCCCATTCTAATGTTGAAGCCCTAATTCCTACTGCGATTATTTTTTGGAGATGTCCTGTTGGGAGGTTGATTACAAATGAATGAGTTCTTAAGGATGAAGCCCTAATCTTATAGGCCTGAAATCCTTAGAAGACAAGGACGAGCCACCAGAGACCTTTCTCTCTCAGTGTACAGACAGAGAGAAGGTCACATGAGGACACAGCAGATGATGGCCATCTGCAAGCCAGGAAGAGAGGCATCCCCAGAAATGCAGGCACCTCGATTTGGGATTTTTAATTTCCAAAGTGGTGAGAAAAATGCATTTCTGTGTTTAAGCCCCCTAGCTTGTGGTATTTTGTCATTGTAGCCCGGGATGATGAACAAGCCTGGAGGAAAGTCTTGTCTTCAAGTTCCCTATGTCTTCTTTGTCTCTCTATGGGGATTTGGTTCTCCAACACTGAGGTCAGAGAAGCATGTAGTAGAATATCCCATCCCTAAATTCTATGGCAGTGGAGATGGAAAAAGGGAGTAAATTACAGATTATCAACAGAAACACTTTGATGTGACAAGGGACAGGCTTTAGAGATGAAGGAAAGACACTTTGTCCAAGCATCTCTTAATCCATCTGTAGTTCTTCATCTTTCTTCATGAACATTTGCTAAAAACATGTTCTTAAATGTAAAGAAACAGCTGTATATGGTGTGTGGTTTTCCAACATGGACCTAATATCAGTTAGAGTTGGTGTCTCTAGCTTCCATGAAAGCATTTCTTGTTCACATCTTGGATATTGCCTCCTTTAAAAAAAACCTCTGATTCCTTTTTTTTTCTTTCTTGTAATTGTGCATGTATTCTAAGATTGAGTCTAACTTCTGCTTCTTTTTCATGACTTTTTCCCCCTTTTTGTTGAGGTGAGGTCAACCGCTTCTAAGATTTCTATTTAAATTTTGTTGTTTTAAAAATGTATTTCATAATTCTGCCTTGTATAATCAAGCTCTATTAACATAAATGCTCTCTGGATATTTCTAGTTAAATGTCTCCCCAGTAACATAACTCATTTGTGTAACTTTCGATAGTTGACAAAGCATGTTTATACATATTGTTTAATCTTCCCTCAATACTGTAAGGTAGGCTGTGTTGATTCCATTTTATATGTAGGATGCTGACTCAAAAAGTTAATTTCCCAAGCCATGACATTAGCAATAGAAGCGAGGAATATTCGGATGTCAAATAAAAATCTATTTAAACATGTTAAAAACTTCTCTTAGCAAATCTAAAATTTCTCAAGATATTTCTAAAATCGAGATTGGGGTATTATCAAGGTTACCTGCAAGTGGTCTCCATTTCTCAAATTTCTCCATTAAAAGCATTCTGATTTCCTTAATTAGCCAGTCAACAAGCCCAATATCTGGAACTTAATCAGTAATTGTTGGAGAGTGTGGTGAAGTGAAAGGTTCTTAAAGTTGGTTCTCATGTAATGCCTGTGTATAATCACTTACAAAGTAAATAACTAAGCCACATTCTTTGTTCCCACTACATTCACAAAAGATATTAGAAAGAATAAAAAAGAGAGGGATCATGAAGACAGATTTTTATATCCTTATTCAATATGGAACAATTTTGTTAACTTAATGGAAAATTGTTATAAATATTTATAGATAAATTTATCTTAAAAAGTATACAATAAAAATCCTTAATTTATGGTTTTATATTGTTTTCTATTTATAAACCACATAATTACCACACAAAATAGCAATAATGTTGGTAATTGTGGTCTCTTATAGTTGCACTAGTCTTTCTGTAAATTAAGCTTAGGTTTGAAAAACAAGGGCATAAAATATTAAAAGATAATACAAGGATATAGTCTTAAAGATTTAGGAAGTAGTATGGGTGACTAGTGACAATAATCTAAGGAAGACTAACCATTCTTTAATCACAATGAATGTTTACTCTGGTCTGGAGACCATTTCTTATTTGATCATCCTTGAAAAATATAAAATGTCAGAGCCATTATTTTTTATTAACTGGATCTGGCATGGGCATAAATAGTAAATTGAACTATCGTGTGTGTGTGTGTGTGTGTGTGTTGGGCATTATGAGGAAATTGGGTGAAAAAATCCAGTTTTAAAATACATCATATGTGGGTACTTATATATAGGTGAAATCAATTTTGGATAGAATTTTATTTTATAAATGAAAATCCCAGGTAATTTTGGTAAAAAAAAACTAATAACCTGTCTTGTCACAGAAGGAATAGTTTGTATGTCTGGCTCATCACAATTTTAATTGTAAATCTCAGGAAATGCAGAATATGACAATTAAGTTAGGAAGTGCTCAATGGATTGCAGAGTAGTAAATTTTATTAAATTTCTTCATAAAATAACATTGACAAATAATCTAATACAGAATTGTTTGTGCATTATTAGGTATTGCTGAAGGAAAAAATAGGCAGCTCCTCATCCACTCGGAAGATGAGTTGTACTCGTTTGTTCTCAGTATTCACATGCTAATTTGTGATGTAATTTTTAAAATTATTGGTTTCTTTCTGCAAAGAAATAGAGCTTTAAAAATATAACATACTTCATAGCAGAAAACTACTATTTTAGTACATTGTGGAATGTCAAATATAAAACCACTTATAGAGAACATTAGCTTAACATTTTAATGTAAATTGTAAAAGAAATTTGAATGGAGGAATACTGATGAAAAGAATATGGGAATAATTTTATATAAGATATAAACTTTGAAAAAGCTTGGATAAATTTCTTGGGTTTCATCTCCTTTTTACTTCAGCTGGCCTGACTTTCGCAAGGTCTAAACAACATCCATTTTGTCTGATGCAGTGGTGAGCGGTATCCATGAGACATGTTCTTGTCTGTTTATATGCGTCAACGGTCCCCAGAAAACCAGTGTCTAACCTCAGCCTCACCAATAACCAGAATCACATGGCATATTATACTTGATAATTTAAGCTCAATAACACAGTATTTACATCATGACATTTTGAACTGTTATCGATTAGTGTCTAAAAAGAGACCGAACCAAAATGGTTCTGAGTTCCCTCCCTCTTCAGTTACTTCCTATCACTACACTAGATATCCACAAAGCAGAAAAATCACGTTGTCATGATTAGAAATTCTAATACCAACATAGCAATATGTGTTGATCTTATAGCAAATTTATCTATGCTATACTCTGGAGTATCATCACAGGTTTTAGAATGCTGTGGTGCTTATTTGCTGAACAGTCCTAGAAGCTGGAGAGAGTACATGAAATCCCAAACATAGGTGTGTATCTGCCACTTACATCAGGCTCACTACGGGCATACCTTGGCATATTGCACATTGCTTTATTGTGCTTTGCAGATATCATGATTTTTTCTTTATACAAATTGAAGGCTTAGGGCAATTACGAATTGACCAAGTCTATCAGCACCATGTTCTCACAGCCTGTGCTTAATTTTCTGTGTCACATTTTGGTAATTTTTACAATATTTCAAATTTTTCTGAGCTTGTGGAATGGCTGGCTGAGCTATAATGCCCCAGGTCATTTTTCTTATATCAGTGATCTTTAATGTTACTATTTTAATTTGGGAGGAGGTATCATGAACTTCAACCACATAAGATAGCAAACTTAATAAGTGTTCTGATGGCTCTACCAACATTCCTATCTCTCTCTCTCCCCTTCCTGGCCCATCCTATTTCCTGAGACACAACCATACTGAAATTATGTCAATTAATGACCCTACATTGGCCTCTAAGAGTTCAAGTGAAGGAAAGAGACACTCATTTCTCACTTCAAATTAAAAGTTAGTAATGATGAAGCTTAGTGAGGAAGGCATGTGAAAAACCAAGTGTCTGAAAGCTGGGTCTCCTGTGTTAAGCAGTAAGCCAACACGTAAACACAAAGGAAAAGTTCCTGAAGGAAATGAAAAGTGATACTCCAGTGGCCCGCAAGTGATAAGAAAGCAAAACAGCTTTATAATTTATATAGAGAAAGTTTTAGTCATCTAGATAGAAGATTAAACCAACCACAATATCCCCTTAAGCCAAAACCTAGTTCCAGGCAAGACCCTACCTCTCTTCAATTCTGTGAAGGTGAGGAAGCTGCAGAAGAAAAGTCAGAAGCTAGCAGAGGTTGCTTTGTGAGGCTTATGGGAAGAAGCCCACTTCATAACATAACAGTGCAAGGTGAGGCAGAAGTGCTAATGTAGAAGCCATAGCAAGTTATCCAGAAGATCCAGCTAAGATGATTGACAAAGGGGGTTACACTAAACAACAGATTTTCAATGTAGAAAAAAGAGACTTCTCCTGGAAGAAGATGTCATCTAGGTCTTTTATAGCTAGAGATAAACGACTGCCTGGTTTCAGAACTCCAAAGGACAGGCTGACTCATTGGTTAGGGGTTAATGCAGCTGGTGAAATTAAGTGGAAGCCAATGCTCATTTACTCTTCTGAAAATACTAAGGCTCTTAAGAATTATAGTAAATCTACTCTTCCTGTGTTCTATAAACCAAACAATAAAGCCTGTATGACAGCACATCTGTTTACAACATGGTTTACTGAATATTTTAAGCCCACTGTTGAGACTTACTTCTCAGAAAAAAAGATTCCTTTCAAAATATTACTGCTTATTGACAATGTACCTTGTGAAGAAAGAGCTCTGATGGAACTGTGCAATGAGACTGATGTTTTCATGCCTGCTAGCACATCATCCATTTTGTAACCCATAGATCAAGGAATCATCTCAACTTATAAGTCCTATTATTTAAGAGACACATTTTGGGCTGTTTCTTGCTCTTGAGATGGCCTGCATTCTTCCTTAAATGTGTCTCTGCTTTCCTAAATAAATCTCCGTGCCTCTAAAAAGGAAATACATTTTGTAAGACTATAGCTGCCATAGATAGTGATTCCTTTGATGGATCAGGGAGAATGAAATTGAAAGCTTTCTTGAAAGGAATCATCATTCTAGATGCCATTAAAAACATTTATGATTCATGGGAGAATATCAACATTAATGTGAATTTGGAAGAAGTTGATTCCAACTCTTGTGGATGACCTGGGGGGGGGTCTCAAGACTTCAGTAGAGGAAATAACTGCAGATGAGGGGGAAATAGCAAGAGAACTAGAATTAGAAGTGCAGCCTGAAGATGTGACTCAATTGCTAAAATCCCATGAGAAGACTATAATGGATGAAGAGTTGTTTCTTATGGAAGAGCAAAGAAAGTGTTTTCTTGAGATGAAATCTATTCCTATGAAGATGGTATCACTGCTGTGGCTGAAATGACAGTAAAAGGCTTAGAATATTACATCAATTTAGTTGATATAGCAATGGCAGAGTCTGAAAGGATTGACTTCAATTTTGAGTGAAGTTTTACTGTGGGTAAAATGCTATCAATGAGCATCACAGGCTATAAGGAAATCTTTTGTGAAAGGAAGAGTCAATCAATATGACAAACTTCACCATTGTTTTATTTTAAGAAATTGCCAAAGCTACCTCAACTTTCAGCAACCACAACACATCAGTCAACAGCCAAAAAAACATCAAGGCAAGAACCTTCACAAGCAAGAGAACTAGGACTTGCTGAAGGCTTAGATGATAGTATTCTTTTTAGCAATAAAGTATTTTCTTGGGGGGGGGGGTTACTGGAGATTTAACCCAGGGCATTCTACCTCTGAGCTGTACCCCAACCCTTTTTAAATTATGAGACAGGGTCTCACTAGGTTGCTGAGAGTCTCTCTATGTTGCTGAGGTTTTTCTTGAATCTGCGATCCTCCTGTCTCACCCTCCCCAGCTTGGTAATAAAGTATTTTAAATTAAGGTATATACTTTTTTTAACCTAATGATCTTATATAGTTCATAGACTACACTATACTACATAAACATAACTTGTATATGCATTGGGAAACAAACAAAATCATGTCACTTGCTTTATTGCAATATTTGTTTTATTGTGGTGGTTGGAATCAAACCCGCAATATCTCTGAAGGGCACATGTACTTCCATTAACATTGACATAAGATGAATATGAACATGTGTGCATATTTTTTCCCAGAAATTAAATAAATTCCAATTCTAAAATTTGGATCACTCCTCCAATGGCTCCAAACTAAAAAGTACATTTAAATATTCTAATTTTTAAAAATTTCACCTTAAAATTGTAAACACACATGAGTCATGAATGTTGAAAGTGATGTTGTCCCTTCAGGATTTCTAAAATAGTTCTCAACTGTAATACTCATTCATTTGGGGCACTTATTTCCAAGAACTGCTTCATAGAATTTTATATTTATATATGTCATAGTCTCAGTTGTATAATAAGCATGAATCTTACTAATAAGCTTACCATGGCTTTGTTTGTGACCCTTCTTTGAGCTTGACACAGGGTCAAGCATAGGTTTCAATAAATGGTTAATTTCTCAAAATATTTTAATCCAAAAAGTTGAAAATGGCATTTCAGGTTTCCCTTATTTCTATCCAAAAAGACACAAAAATAAAAGTAAAACAATATTCCACAGGCAAAAATTATGAATGAGTAAATTAGATATAAGGAAAACAATTGGGTTACTAGGAGGCAACACAGAACATTGGACAAGTACAATGTAATGCATATAAATAGAACATATATTCAGAAACATTTGTGTCATTGATAAAAATTTTAATCTTCTGTTTCATAGTTTTGACTTTTCATAGATATGGCCAAAATGAACTTTAATGAATAGAAAGAAAAATATATATGATCACAGCAATCATTTATTTTTGTAGTCTTTTTGGAAGATTTTAATCATATCTTATATGTCACATTTTATGAAGAATACTCCCAAGTGCTGTGTGCATGTATGTCCTTGCACTCTGAACTGTATCATGGTGTAAAACTATAATGCACCAATAAAAGTATATATATATATAAAAAGGCCGGGTGTGGTGGTTCATGCTTGTAATCCCAGTCCTTGGGAGGCTGAGACAGGAAAATTGCAGGTTTGAAGCCAGCCTCAGAAACTTAATGAGGCTCTCAGCAACTTAGTGAGACCGTTTCCAAATAAAAAATAAAATATGTCTGGGGGTGTAGCCCAGAGGTAAAAGGCCCCTGGGTTTCATTCCCAGTAACACACAACACACACACAACACACACACACACACACACACACACACACACACAGAATACTTTGACCTAAAGTTTTTGTTCTTTACAATTCTTCCTTGGCCCAAAGCCATAAAGATTTTCTTTATTTTGTGTTTTTACTGTTTCCAGATATCATTCATTCCTCTAGGTTTTCCCCATAAACCCAAATTTTCAGTTTTTTACCTTGCAAAATCATTTGGTTCTTGTAATTCCTTAATAACTGTATTCAGAAGTAGGAATCTTCAGGTAATGCAGTCATCCTCTGCAAAAGCAGGTTTTATTGGTTATCACTTTTTCTTTGTTATCTCTCTGTCACCTGGGTTAGCTATCTACCTTACAGACATATGTGTTATTCGTACAGTGGTCTCCTGGTGACAAATCCTCATACCAATAATAGATCCCTTTCAAATGCACCTCAAATAATTTTGATTTCTGAAGGGAAATATAAAGCAGGATCATTTTAGAATAAATTTAAGTTGCCCAGTAAAAATTTATTTAAACTAGTATTTTAAATTATAAAAAGGCACTTATTATATTTCCATCACATATTAAAAGCCTGGAATTATGAGATTAGGAAGATGTAGAGGAGAAGAATGAGGAAGAGGAAGTGGGGAGAGAAGGCATGTGTAGGGAGAAAAGAAGATAAGGAGAAGAAGAGGAAGAGGGGAACAGGGAGGAAGAGAAAAGATAATTATATAGTATGCCTTCAGTCCATAATAAAATGGGTTTAAAAATTTTATTCAAGTTTATTTTTTCTAATTGTTTTTCCCATGAAAGGAAGAATAAAATTATGGGACAGACAGTAGCAAACTTACTCAGATGAGGATGAGACCTCCTTTGACAGTAAGTCAGGTACTTAGAAGCAGAGGCTCTGACATCAGTTCTTTCAGGACTTGTGAGGAAGGGCTGCAGGGTGGTGGGATTCAGGGTTCTGATTATGTTGGGGGCACAAGCCCTGTAGCCCAGTGGACCTGGTGAATTTAAAGATGCCATGCTGGGGTGTCCGGAGTGGCCTTCAGTCAAGAGCTTCCTATGTCTCCTGTGAAAGAAATGGCCATTTGTGAGTCAAGTACAGGATTTGTAAACTAGAAACTAATTAGTTTCTATTTACTTCAGAACTGGTATTTTTATAGTGTAAAAGCTAAGGATGTCTTAGATAGGCTTGCGTTTTCATTCTAGCATTGTCTGTCTTTCATTAGCTATGTGGTCATCAGCAAGTCACTTAAACTTTCCAAGCTTCTATTGCCTTATCAGCAAATTGGAGGAAATACTAAATTTGCCAGATAATTGTTTACGTGTTTTGAATAAAATTTAGTTCACTGGTACTTCTAAATAGATAATAATGGTTTAGTATGAAAAAATCAATAAACCTTTTCTATTTTCTTTATTCCTGAAAAACTAAAAAAAAGATTTTTTCACCTAATTAAAAGAATAAATTCTGTAAAAAAATGATTTCATTTGTTTTTCTTAGTGGGAAAAGTTGCTTTAAATATCAGAGTATGACCTTTAGGACCAAAGACTGATTAATTTTAGTTGTGTATGTGTGTGTATGTGTGTGGGGGGGCAGCTAAACCCAGACCTGGAGCCTATCAGATCATTTTCTTGATGGCCAACTCTTAACCACTCCCACCTCAGTTTCCCTAACTCTAAAAGAGTATACCATCCTTTTAGGCAGGATATCAAGATTAATTAGTTAAGATTGCAAAGTGCTTTAAGCATTAAATGTATGAGATAATAGGATAAATATTAATAATATCCTGCTAGAAGCACACAGACAGCCATAGGAAGGTAACTAAGAAAAATAAATTGCAGTGCTTGGTATGAAATTGAAAATCACTAATGGAATGAAATTTTGCTCCTACTGAGCACAGTGTTGCATCATGCATAATGTAACATCAGGTCATTTTCAATTGTTTTAATTGCCAGGAGCAACTGATCTTTAGAACTGTTCCTGACAAGCTTCTGCTTGGCTCTAATGATTGTAAAATGGTGCCAAAGACCAGCATTATCCCCTATTGAAGAGTAAATGGTATCGACCCTCTTCCCTGGCCCATCATTCAACAGACTGCTTAACATAATTCATGACACAATTAACATTAATTAACTTTAAAAAAAAACCCTCAAACTCTTTGCTCTTTTAAGACTTCAAACATTGAGGCAGGTAAAGAGCAACAAACAAAAAAGTTATGAATCCTCTTGTGAGAGCCATCAATTAGGGTAAGTAAAAGATTCCTAATTTTTTATTACCCTCATTTATCACTTGCCACTCCTGATAAGTTTATCCTGTGCAAAGATATCTTTAAAACCATTCAGTATGAAAAGAACCATTCATCTCCGTACTTCACATCCACTCTACAACGGAGAGTGGAAGCTTCCAAATTCATGTCAGAGTACATTAAGAGTCACAAGTGATTACTGGGCCCTACAGAAAAGTTACCCAAATACCACTCAGGTATGCAAGGAAAGAATTTGGCCTTTTCCTTCTCATCTCCACTTCTGGAGAACTCTCCTACAGGAATCGTATGTCTGCTTTGAGTTCTAAGTGACTAACAAAAGCCTTTTCCAGAATGTCAACAATAACAAGAATTTAATTCATTGGGTGTGTCTCTATATGTATTCTACATTTAGCCATCATAGCATATCTATAAAATAGACATTCCCATCATTTTAGTTAAGTGTATTAATCATCCAAAAGTAATTGCTCATTAATGATGGAGCTGGTGCTCAAATCCATTTTTTTTCTTTTGGTACTTGGGATTGAACCCAGGAGCATTCTACCTCCGAGCTATGCCCCCAGCCCTGTTTTTATTTTGAAACAGGGTCTTGCTAGGTTGATGAGAGTCTCCCTACTTGCTGAGGCTGTCTTTAAACCTGCGATCCTCCTGTCTCAGCCTCCCAAGTACTGGGGTTACAAGCATGCCCCACCATGCCCAGCTTCAAATCCATTTTAAGCCTGAATTTATGAACTTTCTATTATAAAGATAGAAAACTTGAGTTTATTATATGCAAAACATGATAGTATCTATGCCTAGAAGGTGGTCTGAACTATATCACTTAGCCCTCAAAGAAAAAACAAGCCATTTTATTTTGTTAGGTAAGAGCCCAAGGGAGAAAAGGCTAGAGAAAGCTGCTCTATCTAGAAAGTATAAATTCACTGTCTGAGTTACAGTTAGCTCAAAAGTATCCTGGAAGAGGTATTTTTCCTTGCAGATATTTAAGTTTGAAAGAAAGAAGCTCCTTATTCTGTATATCTCACTCATAAATTACCAAAAACTTTAGAATAATGGAATCTTGCTTTCATAGGACCCACCATATTTCTATAGTGCTTCATTCACATTTTTGAACTTTAAATCTTTATTGGTATCTTCCAATAGGATCATGTAAGCACAAACTTCTTTCATTTTATTATCTCTATAGACCTGAAGGAAATGGAATCAAATTCATAGTCTCTTATTCTCTAAAAATAACTTTAGACTCTCTGCTGTAGCAAAGTTCAATAAAGTATAAATGTTGTATATGAATAGCTCCAAAAGTTTATTCTAGTTATAGTACACAGCATTTAAAAAATTTAAAAATGAAAATAGGAACTAACTTTTGCACCCATATACTCAATCAATTTTGTAGTGAAAATATTTCTGGATTGGTGGCTTTGTACCAATTTTTTTTTTTTTTTTTTTGCGGTACCAGGGATTGAACCCAGAGGCGTTCTACCTCCGTGCTACGCCCCCAGCCCTATTTTTTATACTTTATTTTGAAACCGGGTCTCACGAAGTTGCGGAGGGCCTCACTAAGGAGAGAGAGAGAGAGAGACAGAGACAGAGAGCTGAGGCTGGCCGCGAACCCGGATCCTCCGGTCTCCGCCTCCCAAAGTACTGGGATTACAAGCGTGCGCCACCACGCCTGGCCAGAACCTAATTTTTTTCATCTACTCTGCTGTTTGCACTGTCAGTTTACCTGGAATGGCAGAAAGGCTTCCAAGGTGTATTAGTTTCCTATTGCTGCTATGACAACTGACTATAAACTTAATTGCCTTAAAATTATACAAATTTGTCATCTCATACTTCTGGAGACCAAAATCTGTATCACTGGGCTAAAATCAAGGCAAGAGCTGCCTTCCTCCTGGAGGTTCTAGAGCAGAATCCATTACCTTACCTTTTCCAGCTTCTAGAGACCACTGCATTACTTGGCTCATAATCTTCCCCCATCTTCAAAGTCAACACTGTCTGGCCAAGACCATCTGCTTCAATCTAACAGGTCCTTTCTCTTCTGCTTCCCTCTTTCATTTATAAGGACTCTTGTGATTACATTAGACCAGCAATGTGGATAATCTACGATACCCTCTCAATTGCAAGGTCAGCTGATTAGCAAACTTAATTACACCTGTAACCTTAATTCCCTTTTGCCATGCAATGTAACATTTCCACAGTTCCAGGGGTTAAGATGTATAGGATGGGGTCATCTTTGGGTGCCAGCTTCACAGAGCCATAAGTTTTTCTCTGTGTGTGTGTGTGTGTGTGTGTGTGTATGTGTGTGTGTGTGTGTGTCAGAGAGAGAGAGAGAAAGAGAGAGAGAGAGAGCTGCAACACAACAGAATTGGTTTCTACATGGAACCCAGATATGCAGCACAGAGCCCTCTTTATTTGGGGAGCCAAATGATTGTAGTACTGAGACATTATTGAGAATGACCAGCAGGCATTCAGAGCCTGAGCCCTTCAGGTACAAATAACCTCAAGCCAAAACATAAGCTGTTACAATATCATCAATCTTTATATTTAAGGTCTATAGGCTTCAATTAATTCAAGGACCAAATGAATAAAGTGTCATCCAAAACTGACCATTAAAAGTAGATTTCTTCTCTTGATTAAATGTAATCCATCCCAAAGATCTCTTGAACCTGAAAGGGGGAGGGGGATTCAGAAACTTGCTTCCTGTAGTGCTAATTATTTTGACCTTATTAGAAGCTATATTTTTGTACCGTCCTTTGGACTAGGGAATCCCCTTTCTTCCCTGCTCAGTTAGCAAGCAGGGCTATGTAACACTGCTTTTGTTTTTCTTTCATGTGTGAATCTGTGTTCTCTGTATACAGCCCACTTCTCTTAGTTCATCTTCCTACTATCGTAAATATCCCTCCTGTGAGAGCCTCCTCCTCCACTCTGCTCCACTTAGAACAAGAGGGAAATGTTCTTTTATTTCAAAAGACAACCCAACACAAAACAACTGGCCTCACTTTTCTCTATTGCCTATACCCCCCTCCAGTGGCATGACTTCTTCAGTATTTGGAAAGAACAGGTCTTTGGAGCCATTCAGATCTGATTTAAAATCTCATTTCTGCTTTTTGAAGAACAAAACTCTTTGGAGCTCTGTGTTTTCACCTATTTATGGGTTAGAGAGGTCATTGTCTTTGCCATGAAAGCTAGTTGTCATCAAGAGCTCATGGTCATTTTTTCTCTCAGTCACTCATTGAGCACCTACTATGTGTTAGGTACTTATTAGATTTGGTATGGAGGACATAGAGGTGAACACAGTCAACATGGTGCTTGCTTTCATGTTACTTCTAGTCTAGAGGCAAAGACATGTTAAAAAGCTGGGGATGCATGTGGTGCAATGGCTCATTAAGAATGATAAACAATGGTTTGAGAAGGTAAGCAAATATCTTTGTGACTGCTAGAATTTTGTTGCAGTTACAAGTGTACATGTTTGTGTGTGCTGGGTGATAAGTTCTTTGAGAGCATATTTCTCAGCCTACACAATGTAGGTGCTTATTTAAAATCTATTAAGCTCAAGACTTCATGGTGGACATTTTAAATGGTATTGCTAAGTGAAATAGACTCTTTTGACCATCAGAGAAGGGCTAGATCATGGGCCTGTTCATTGCCTCCCTATTAACCTTGGTGCCTTAAGTATCTTGATAGAGTCAGCTACACAGTAGCTTTGCAAAACATTAGTTCTTGAATAAATGAGTGAATAAACTTGGAATCTGAAAGTATTTCTGTCGATCACTAAATTCTAATTTAAAGGAAAGAAGCACATTTTGTGAATGTTTGGGTTAACTGAACACTTAAAACTCATCATGAGTAAATATAATCTTACCCTACTCTGTGTTAAACATGCCCTGCATGAATAAGGTGTGAGTTTTACAATCTCATTTGCTCTAGCTATGTAAAAAGCTTTTTATTTGGCTTCAAAGTCTTCAACTTCACAGCAAAATTTCATTATGTCCCAGTTGAGTTCTGTTTAATGGAATTAAATTTCACCCTTTCTAATTATCTTTTGGAACAGACAATCTTTACAGAATAATTAGTAATAGAAGAACATAATGGATCATTGTCTTTATTACTGCAAAGAAATCCTAGATGCTGCTCTAAATCTTAAAAAAAGATCTCATGAAATATAAAATGTATTGAATCCCTTCCTCTTAAATTATGTAACATTTAAACTTTGTCAACATAGCTTAAAGATGAGGGGAGGTAATTATTTTCTTGTTTCACTTTAAATTATTTTATGAAACTACTTCATGATATCATTCAAATTAATGATGCTTACATTTCAAGATTTTTATTGGTAGAATATTCTATTATCAAAAACAACTTAAAGGCATAATTTTCTCACCCATCTTGAGCTCAATTTTGCCCTGGATATTTTCTTTTTTCTGGACTCCAAGTTCCTTAAAGTATACTTATAAAATGTATACTTTACATTACAAAAGAGGACTAAAGTTATCACTACTTCAATATAAAAATGCAAAATGTCTATTTAAAATAATTCCACTTACCCATCTGAAAAGCATGATGCCATTGGAAAAAATTATAAAACCCAGCTCAGTGAAAAAGAAATATCCAAACATAGCTGGTTGGGGGGGGGGGAACTAACAGACACAAAAAAAAGAAATAATTTTTTTCTTCTTTTTAAACATTCAGGTAATTAAAACACCTTTAAAAATGGAAGATGGAAAAGGTAGTTGAAAAATGAGTAGGGTCCTTCTTGGACTTCTAGTCTTTATAGTTTAATTTGTTGAGAATTTAAAATTACAGTAATTGCCCTTAAATAACTGACATTATTTGACACTGCAACAACAGAGGAGTGGAAATGACTGACAAACACACAAAAGACTTTTGTTATCTTTGTTTGTCTGCCTGAATAAATCTCAACAAGTATTTCAAAGATTTAAATTTATAGCATACTTAATCGCCATTAGATGGCCAATCCTATTGGCTTTTAGCTAAGTTTCACTGACACTCAACATATTTGGTATCAACTTCTTTAACACATCTAGTTTGTCTCAACAGCTATCTTTAAACTAAATTATTACCTCTACATTAAACATTTTGATAAAATATGTAGAATTAAACAGAATTAACTTGAGTTAAGTTGAGTCCCTTCTTTTTTCTCCCTCTATTCTGAGGACTGAATTGGTGGAGGAGGGGTGCCGGAATGGTTGGTTGATATTTGATTTAATGGTTTCTTAGTAAATCAAGTCCATTTAAGAAGCCGGTATACCCAAAACTATTTATTGTGACTCAGATGTCAATCACAGGTCACTCAAAGAAAATCTGCCATATAATTTAGGATCCCTGCAAAGAATTTAGATCCAAATGACATCAATGAAGATAGTTTTATTTTTTCATTATTTTTATTTAAGTATTTAGTTCTGATCTTCTTCACTTCAAAATAAACCATAATCAACTAATGAGCATAAAGTAAGAGCTTCTCAAAGGCCCCATTTTATTCCCTAGTGAAAATAAACACTTAAAACAGTTGAATTGCAATAATCTCTTAATTGGCAACATATCTTACATTTTGAAAAGTGTTTTCCCCTACATTTAGTTAACATTTACCTGTCTTGTAAAAGTTCAGCTCCCTTTTCTGTTTTAATTTTGATACTGGGTTCCATCTATATCGAAACTACAAGAGACAAAACTCATTCTATGCAGACTGCATATACAGTGACTTTCCGATTGGTGGTAAAGTAAGGAGATACTACATATGATGTGAAGAAGAGTCTTCTAAGTGATGAGTACCAGTAAAATAGCAAAGGTGTTAGGTTTCTGGGAGGTTAGAGGGGTTAGGTCATGAGATGAATGGGACATGGGGGCTCAGTAGAGGATGGTTCACTCCAGAAGAAAGATTCTCTGTGTTTCTTTATGGATGGGCTCCTCTGTGCCTTTTATTGCAGTCCATTATCGTAATGGAATTAAAAAACACTAGTTTGCTTATTTATCAGAAAACAAATTTATTATTTGTACTGCTATAGAGTCTAAGTACCCAAAATTATGAAGACTCAATTTTTCCTTTAGTCCTCTTCTTGTACCTTCATGAAGTCAAAAGAGCACACTATGCTTATCTTGTCTCTAAGGACTTTTGCCCTGGAGCTGTTTGTTCCATAGTAGCTACTTACACTAATTGTCTAATTAACCAGCAGAAGCTCAGATTCATTCCTTTGGATAAATAAGGGAATTTCCTCCCCTCATCCTCTCTGTGCAGGTGAAAAGTTCCCATGACTTTAGACCTGACTTTAGACTTTAGATCAACGCAGTGGTACTCCTTCCCTTCCTCTCTTTCCAAATAATAAGATCCGGGCACATCTTTCTCTGGATGGCTAATAAAGAATTTCTCCCAGATTCACAGGAAACAAGTCTCTTTTCAGATCTCAAGTCTTTCAACACGTTCTAAACGTGAAGTCAGTGAAATTCTTTAATTATTTCCAATTGGAGTACTTCAACCCTACCCTTTGAGATGAGACTCTTCATCCCATGTGCTGAATTCAAAGTTAGGGAATGGATCTCTCAGACATCAGGAAATTCACCTGGATCCATAGTTACTCTAATATTTGAGCCAGCATTTAAAAGAGCCAATTGTCCATTGGCACAAGGTAGAAATTGTTTTGGCTACTTAAGGATGAAATACTGTTTGACTGATCAGTTCCCAATATCCGGTTATTTAATCTCAGTCACACGCCAATGACAAGCAGTGAGTCTGATGGCTTTGCTCAGCTTTCAGAAGGGAGCCCTTGAGCCTGGGTGCAGGCCTTCCTGTGAATGTAGCTGCTCCTAAGCTGATATGATCAACAAACTTCCTAAAGTCTACAGTGGGATTGATGTTTTTCAAAGAGTTGTTTAGGAAAACAAGAGAGACAAGTGTCCTAGCCTTTGGAGTAGAGGGAAGGGTAGGGGGAATTTAAAAAGAAAGGAAGGAAGGAAGGAAGGAAGGAAGGAAGGAAGGAAGGAAGGAAAGAAGGAAGGGGAAAGAGAGAGAAGGAAGGAAGGAAGGAAGGAAGGAAGGAAGGAAGGAAGGAAGGAAGAAAGAAAGAAAGAAAGAAAGAAAGAAAGAAAGAAAGAAAGAAAGAAAGAAAGAAAGAGACTGCAGCAAGGGATTATTCCCTTGTTGATTCTATTCTGACAAGAAAGGAGAACATGTTCTTAGGTTGTTTTTTTTCTTTAAAGAATTATTTGAGGTAAATCTGTGTTCAGAATGTGGCTTAATAAAAGGGGAGATATTGGTCATGCAAGTGCAGACAGAGATACATCATCTGAGGAATTATAAAGTGCTCAGTTACATACCAAACTGATCTAGCATTTGATTTTGGACTTACTATGGGCAATTATTTGGCTATAATGGTAAAAGGTAATTTTAATTTTAATATTAGTATTTGAAAATGTGTAACAATGATAGTCTAGACATACCACTTCCATTCAGGTAGTCTCTGGTAGCAAGGTTAATTTGGAAAATGATGTGCAACTGAACAGCTTTGTTGCATTTTTCCTTATGAAATCTCTATAATCATTTGCATTTTACCCAATGCTGGTTACATGGTTTGAATCCCTTGTTAGTTAAATCTTGACTCTGGATTGAGATTATTTTGAGAGAGAACATTTTACCAATCTGTACCAAGTATTACTGGGTTTACTTTGTCCTTAAAAGACTTATGAGAAATAAAACAAACTTCCTTCTATAGTTACTGGCCAAAAGATTGATCTACAGTCATTACTTATCTTCATGTTATTATAAATTCTTAGGGTGAAAACAGAAGCATTTACTCAGATTGCTTGCTATCAGAGTTTAAGTAACTGGAGTATTCCTTTCTCTTTTAAAATATTTTTAACCGCTAAAAATAAGAAAAAAGTAATCGTAGTTATATTTTGTATTATGCAATGCTAGTGAGTGATATATCAAGACTTTTACACATATTTAGAATTGGAGGGCACTTATTTGTGATCATTTTAATTTAAAGACTATTTAGCCTCAAGACATTCTATTTGGAGATAGATTTTAACTTTTTCCCAACCTCCTGTCCACAATTGTTCCCAACTACTACCAAATAAATTATATTGTTAGAGCAATATGTTAAGAAACAGAACACATCTCTTGTTAGTGAAAACATTTAATATTCATGTTGGATTTCCCAAAATATTTTATGATGAACGTTCTACAAAAAAGGACAAAGAAACACACACACATGAAATTTAAATTTGATGAATATTCTGAGGTTGCCTGCCAGGGCAATAAACACTATTATATATATATATTATATATATATATATATATAATATATATGTATGTATGTATGTATAATATATATAATATATAATATATTTATTTATATTTATATTATATATTTATATTTATATATAAATATATATTTATATATTATATATATTTATATATATATTTCCCTTTTAAGTTTATTTAGTAACTGTATGTCTTTTCCTTCCTCACTCCTGTTTGGTTCTTTTGTTAATTAATTAATACTTTTTCCATAGGTAGAGAGCCACACAAACAGATGAGCATTTTGCAAAGTTGCACACAGCAATGTTAGAGGGAAATGGTAATTGATCTGCAGCTCCTGGATATCTGGCTGTTGATCTTAGTCATACACAGAGATTCTCAGTCATGCCCAGGAAACAAAAGGTCCAGAACAGTAGGGCTTTCTTTTGAAAGTAGCTGTATGCTGGCTATTAAATGGTAAGGCTGGTTCTATGCAAGGAAATAGTTTTATTTGCTTCTCCAAGAAACCTCCTTGTATTTGTGGCACTCCTACACTGAGAAAAGCATTCTGATGCTTTCTAAGCTAATTGTATGCTTCTCAGGGTTTGGTTATGATTTTTTAGTAATCCAAATTACACATAATGTTTGTGGGGATGGCTCAGCAATGATCAGCTTTGTACCCTTACACAATACTATCTAAACCCTCTTTAATGCCCTACTGTCACAGTGGGGATGGAAATACTATTTGCTGAAGACCTGCCATGGGATGGGCACTGTGTATTTTTTAAGACACTGCAGATATATTACAAAAATCATCACACCATAACCACCTCCTGAACCACATATCATTATGCTTCCCATTTTGCAGATAAAGAATCAGAGGCTCAATATATCAACTTGCCAAATAGTTTAGAACCAGCCTAGGTGTCTATCAACAGAGGAATGGATTATGAAAGTGTGGTATATACACATAATGGAATTTTACTCAGCTATAAAGAATAAAATTATGTTATTTGCAGGAAAATGGATAAAACTGGAGAATATTAAGCAAAGTGAGATTAGCCAGTCTCAGAAAGTGAAGGTTTATATGTTTTCTCTCATATGTGAAAGCTAGAGAGAAATTGGGAAACAAAAGGGACTTCGGAATAAAGAGGAGAAACCCCAGTAGAGCAATAGAGGGGGTTTAGGTGAGGGCAGAGGAGACTTGATGAAGGAAACAGTTCAAATAGTGCTATACACATATATGAAATTACCAATGCCAATCTCAACGTGTATGGGAAGGGGGGAGTGGGGGGATGCAGAGGGAAACACACCAAGTGCTGTGTGCATGTATGTTCACTGTGAGCCTCATTATGATGTATAATTACAACGCACCAATAAAAGTATTTTTTGAAAAACACATTGCACAAATCCAATTAACTTGCCAATCAATACCAATGCAAGCCTCAGCTGGGTGGAACAGCTCTGAAGGGTGTATATGGTTCAGGACAGTTCAGCAAACTACTGTGACTGGAGAATTTCTAGATTGATTAAGTCACTTGTTTGCACGTGGGATGGTCCCTGGCCTTGTTCACGGCATTAATGGAGTGGCTGCTTGTGTTTCAGCCGCTGCAGCAGCCAAAAGCCAGCTCGCCACTTATTCTGTGTGTCAGTCTGTTTTCCTCCCACTGTGGGGTTTTAATGCAGATGCTCCTCTAAAAACTATATCTCAGAGTGTGAGCAAGATAAAAATACAAAAATGAACAGATACAATGGTGTTTAAGAAACATCCTATTTGTTGAAATGTCAAGAGTTTTTTTCGTGGATAGCAAATACAGCATGTTTATGAAGTCTTCAAGACATAGTCAAGTGCTGGATTACTTCTACACTAAGATCGGGTCTATACAAGCATGTATTTCTTATTTGATTCACCAACCAATAAACTGACCGTTTGTCTCCCACACAGACAAAAGTCTTCTGGGATGGAATTCAGGATAACCATGATTCTTCTCAGACTTTATTTTTCCCCCTCCTGTTAAACCAAAGTGCAAACAGGACTAAGGAGGAATGCCATAGGCCAAAATATACATAAAATAATTTGGCAGCACAAACTTCTATTACAAATGGCACCATACAAAAATTAAGAATCCTGGAGTCAGATAAAGCCTCAGTGTGGGCTTTAATAAGCAGATCATTCCAATATATTTTTGACAGTTTTTAACAATTTTACCTTCTTTTTGTTTTCCTGCAAGACTTCCCTGCACTTCAAAGGGTCTGTATTATTATTATTACTATTATTATTTAATCTAATGGACATGAGTTGTTTTTTGAAAAGACAAAAATGAGATGGACAAGTTTGTCTCTGACTTTTGGAGAAAGTTATTAATAAGTCATTTGAAGCCAATAGGCTGGAAAATAGTCTGTGGCTGATTTAAATGACAAATGTCTTTAATTTGAAGATATTGTGTATAGCAGAGGTTTGGGAGTTGAGAACTCACAGGAATGACTACTGATGATATTTATCCAAATGCAACAGTAATAAATAATTTCTTAAACAGTTCTAATAATGATACAAACTCACGTTTTCTGAGGGTTTGATATATATATGAAGCTCTAGTCTAGGATTTACATGCATTATGTCAATTAACCTTTCATAATAATCTCTGCAAAGAGGTACTATTTTGTGTGTGTGTGTGTGTGTGTGTGTGTGTGTGTGTGTGTGTGTGTTACTGAGGATTGAACCCAGGGGCATTCTACTCTGAGCTATATCCCAGCACTTTCTCATTTTTTGTTTTGAAACAGGGTCTCGCTAGATTTCACTAGATTGCTGAGAGTCTTGCTAAGTAAGTTGCTGAGGCTGGTCTGAGCCTGTGATCCTTCCGTCTTAGCCTGAGGTACTATTACTGACCCAATTTTACAGATGGTGAAACTGAGCCTTAGAGAGATCGGATCACTTGTTCAGTGCTACAGAATAAGTAGTTAAACTGAAACTTAAACCCAAATCTGCTTAACCTCCAAACCTGAGGTCTAACCTACAACACAACCTTGTCTCTTAACTCAGGATCATCAAATATTCAAATTGAAAGCAACTTCTGAGACTGCAGTCCAGCCCCTTTCTTTTGCAGATGAGGAAACTGGAGTTTTAAAAAGAAACTCTATCCTGCCCATTATAACAACAAATGAGTGACCGAGAAGGCCTAGAACTCAGGTCTCCTGCCTGGGATTCCAGGCAACACCATTCTATCATTTCATGAAATTTGCATGACAGGAGACTCAAAGGCTAGTTCTGCAGTTTAACTCACACATCAGATAAAACACCAAAGTGCTAAATTCGGGTTGCTTCTGTGTTTTCTAACTTGCAGTTGCTTCGTTGCAGGATCATACAACACATGATGTGACAGGGACTTAAAGCCACACATAAAACATATTAAATGTAGTCGGCAATGATGAGATTTGGTACCAAATAAGAAGCTTTAATTAATTTTAAATGGTGCTTTTCATAGTGTCAAAAGCTCAGTCCACTGAAGTGGAAAAGGGGGTTGGAATGGCCAGATCCTAGCAACCCAGCTAATCTGGGCCCTTCTGAGCAAGCTCATTTGGAATTCTTACATCAGTGCTTCGGCACGCCGAGGTGGGGCTCATGGGGACAAACAAAATAGCAACCCCAACTCCAGCACGACTCAGAATCCCGCATCCCAGGGAGGCCTGAGAGCCCTGCTGTATTAAGGAGCCGTTGGAGTTTCCCTGTTATTTGTCTACTTTTTGAGGATTAGAACTTCCGCTGGGCTGTGTTCATCTGTGCTAAGAATTTAAACTCAGTGCAAGCAACAGCAGGAACTGTGAGATCTACTTGAAATGTTCAGAAAGGAGTTGGTCTGGACTTTTAAAAGATTTCAGATGCACAAAGACCAGTAAATTGAGGGGTTTCCTATTTCTTCTGGGAGTCCACATTGCATAGTGGTTTCTTGTTCTATGTTTTTCCCCTCTTCATGAGTCTGTTTTTTTAAAGCTGTGGTCATACAGATATTCACCATGTAGAACCATGTGAGTGGTATCATGTTAGAAAGACTGAGATAGCCATGTGGTTCTACGCGCGCACGCATGCACTGGAACCTTCCTTGTCTCTCAGGACACATAGGAATTATCATGAAGGCCTGTCTTCAGAGAGATTGCAGAACCGTACAGTAAGAACCAAACAGTAAGGATGCTCCAGGTTTTCCGTGTGACCCTGTCTCCTGGCTTTAGAACTAAGGAAACTGAGGCTCACAGTGCCATAACCAGGGTGAGGACGCAACTCCCGAGTTCTCCATTTCCCTCTCACTTTCTCTATTACACTGCTCATCATTTATAGATATTATTTTTAAGAATAGAATACAAATAAGAACTACCATTCAGGAATGTGGCATATTTACTATTTTTAATGTAGGAACCATGCTGTGCATACATATCAGTGATAATAACCATAAAAATCATGGTGTGTGTGTGTGTGTGTGTGTGTGTGTGTGTGTGTGTTTTACTGGGGATTGAACCCAGGGGCATTCTATCTCTGAGCTATACCCCCAGCCTTGTTTATTTTTTATTTTGAAACAGGGTCTCACTAAATTGCTGAGGGTCTTGCTAAGTTGCTGAAGTTGGCCTTGAACCTGCAATCCTCCTGTCTCAGCCACCCAAGTACCAAGACTACAGGCATGTACCACCATGCCTGGCTTATTTCTCCCTATTACTTTCTATCTTACATAATGAATGCTTTGTCACCATGACTATAACTAAAAGAAAAGAATCCTAAGTTTCTGATGGCCATCCCTTCATTAATGTGATTAATAAGCCTTGATTTTGTCCACATTCTGACTTGAGTCTGTTTTGTGCTCCACAGAAGGGAAGAGTGAAACACTCGTGCTTTTCCCATGCTTTCTGTCCTTGTGTGAACAGCAAAGTCCTGCAGCCTACGTGATTTGCTATTTGTGGTGGAAATGTGCACCAAGCAGTTCAAGCGAGCTTCCAAAAGCCCACATCTACCTAGTGTTCAACACAGTGAAAAGGAACTAGAGATGATCAGGTTTCTTCCACAGGATTTTTAGAAACTAGATATGGGTAAAATTGAGAATATGTGAAGGAAATCTTACTTAAGGTGTTCCTAGGTTTTTCGCTGTTTGTTTTTAATTTTTAGTCCAGATCAAATTAGAGCGAGGAAGAAAAGGGAAGGGCAAATAGAATAACAATTATATTTTGCATTAAGTTGAAGAAAGACCACAACATTGATTTACTGGCATTCCTTTTTAACATTTTATTAACAAACAGTCAAACAGATCAATACTTTACTTGTGACTTCCACCTTTTGGCAGGTGGAAGTAGGATATTTAAGATGTCCTGCACAGTTGTTGAAGTCATTCCATCAACTCTAAGCATCCTGATGGTCCTCCCACCCCCACAAGAATTGGGTTTTCTTTTTCACTTGACTCTCTGCCTCCTTAAATACAGCCCAAATACAGGGTGCTGGCATTAGTGTGGTTACACTGCATTTTGAAAAGTATCTCCTCGGTCTCATCTACCAATCATTCCATTCAGAAGAAAAAAAGTAAAATTGAAGGACTCCTGCTTCTCTTGTTTTATTAGGAGTTCTTACCATAGAAGTATTTTGTATAGTATTATTTCAGTATCTGCTGGGATATCTATATCTTTATCTGTATCTATATATGGAATTTTCAAAAACCAGAATGTTCTTGGCATACGTGAAGTATAAAACTACCAAATGTTAGAATAGCTGAATCAATAGAATATATAAATAGATAGCTGCTTTGCCCATCTGCACAGCTAAAATGCAAATAATGTATTAATTAAGACTTTGAACAGAAAGAAAAACGAAATTTAGATGCTAATCTGAAAACATCCTTTGTTTACAAGTAAGAATGTACAGTATGAAACCAACTCCCTTAATGTACCAGGTAATAGATCTTGTAACTACAGGAAACGCAGAAAGGTTAGAGGTAAGTGTGTGGGGAGAGGTCCAGAAAGGGGTTAGTGGAAAAGGAGTAACTTTGTATACACGTTTAATCATTGCTAGGAAAGGGGTAAAGAACTTTTTGTTAGACTTATATAAGTTCAACAGCAAGAGAGTAAAGGTTAAGAATCCCACTTTCAGTTCTAGTGTGGAATTAGAAGTCCATTCTCCTATCAATACACAGAGGATTTGCACATGAGAACGGAGTTACATGGGCAAATCCTTCAGGGATCTGGGAGAAAAGAAACTACCAAGAATATTTGAACTACATTTTATAATGGACTGATCAGCATAAAAGATACAAAGGTGGAAGTCTTAATACTTCCAGAACACACTTTTACATGTCTAAAGGTATAGACATGCATTCATATACATCTATAAAACATACATGAATGCATTTGAAATCTGTTTGTATCAATGTGATTATGCACAAACTCTAGTCAGTAAAACAGCTCCGTAAGTGCTCCAACTGTGTGTGTGTGTGTGTGTGTGTGTGTGTGTGTGTGTGTGTATACATGTTTTGAGGACATGATTATAGCATATAAAATTTAAACAACTAAAATAATACTATAAAAATGCAAGTGTACTTCATTGCGAATTTTTCTTTTACCTTCTTATTTTTCTATTTTTCAGTAGTCTCAACCATAGAACACACAAAAATATGTCCATCACATTTTTTTCCTCTGTTGAGCCTGTTCAACAATAGATACAGCATCTCTACTTTTCTTTAAAAAGACCAAAAGAGGCAAATTTCCCATACTCTTTTGCCAGCAACACTGGATATTTACATGCAGGTTTTAGCATAAAACATCTCGTTGTGGGAGAAATAGTGCATTCTAATAAAAATGAAGACATGATTCTCATACTAAACATATAATATTAAAAGCTCGAAGAACATGAGTATAAGCCTAGTGTTTATTAGATTATTTTGGTTCCCCATAATCTGTTTGCTTGCTCTGATAGCAACTTGTTGATAATAGGAAGCCTTTTGTGAGAAACAGCGAGAAAAACAATGAAAAGCATCAGATTTAATAAAGTATCTGAGCAAAGTCTTAAAATGACACCCACATTATGGAGGGAAAGCCAAATTTGCTTTTTCTGAGGGGAATTTGTGTTCGTCAGGAAGGGTTCCTGGACACTTTGTTTTGAGGCCTTGATGTGTGACCACTGCGCTATAGGCTGCCCTTCACCCCTGCCCTCCTCCTACCCCTGCTCTGCCCACCCATACTGACACCGCAGGGGGAAGGGTTTCAGAGCAGAAAGAATCAAAAGCTGAGGGACGGGAAAAAAAGTGCTTTTCAGGGTCTGATGTGTGGGAATCAAATGAGAGGCCTAGCTCAAATCCGGTCGCCAGGCAACCAAAGTGATATGCTGAGGGAATATCATTAAAGTTGGAAAGTAAGCAGTCTTTCTGAATTAGTAAACCAACCACAGGATCCAGGAAGCTCCTGAACTCCATCAGGGCTGCAGCACCATTTCTCCAAGGAGGACGAGCAGGGCGCTTGGCTAAGTTAAAGGAGGAAAGGCGAGCAAGGGAGAGGGAGAGAGAGAGAATGGGGCTGATTTGTAGAGTTTTTTCATAAAAAAAAAAACAATGGCTGTCCAGACATGGAGTTGGTGGTGAAATATGGTGACTGCCACGGCTGCAGCTGGCTCCCTGACACAAGATTAATAAGTTGCCGTTTCCTAGCCAACCAGAACCTAGTGGGAACTATCCAGCATTTTATCTTGAATTGTGGGTAACAGCCTTACTGCAAGCTGGCCTAGTTTACTGCTCTGTTTTTTCCACATCTCCCAAAGTGCAGCAAACATCTGTGACTCTAATGAGGTCATCATTGAGGGTGTCCAGAGAGCCGGGCCCTGAGAACCCGCCTTACCTCTGCCTGAGCGCAGAGCACAAGGGCTGGGGGGGAGTAGGACAAATTAAATGGGGGAGCTGGCACTTGACTGTAAGTTAAGCTCTTAGGAAACTTTTTGCTGTGATTAAAAAAGAGAGAGAGAGGAGAGGGAGAGGGAGAGGGCGAGGGCGAGGGCGAGGGGGAGGGCGAGGGCGAGGGAGAGGGAGAGGGAGAGGGAGAGGGAGAGGGAGAGGGAGTGAGAGGAGATTGAGGTTCCAAAATGACAGTGCGACAAAGCAGGAGCAAGCCTACAGAATTAGATTTAGGCCTCGCTGATGAATATTATCACTGACACGAACAAGCGAGGCTTATCTGGGCCTGCCTTCTTGAAAGGCTGAATCAAATTGAATTGCCAACTTCTGCATTTTACCACATTTTGGGTGGAAATGGTTCAGAGACCTACATGATTTAAAATGAAGCTTGGGTAGACTCAACCACAAAAGCATGTATGTGTGTTTCTGACAGCAGAATTTCAGACATTATCAACGTGTCATAACACTTATAAGTACTTTCATTATAGATATGGAAACAAACCGCACTTCACCACATGAGTCTTCCTCCCTCTGACCCCACCCCACCCCGCCCCAGTGACGCCAACAGAGTCATGGTTTTCATAAATGACACCACTAAACAAACATGCAAACATGACCCAAAACTGCATTCAAATCAGTGCACTGTAATAATTTTGTTTCATCATCTAACAAAGCAACATGGAAGGGATGACTCCACTTACTGCTGACTTCCTTAAAACACTCCATTCCAACAGGATGAGAGGTGCAAGCTTTAAAAGGAAAGAAAATGTTTAGGTTTGGAGGAGGAAAAACATATTTTTTAAAATTCTCCCTGTCACTTGATTTATAAGTATATTGGCCATATATTGGTTATTTACTATAATGCTGTGCCACATCTGCCCACAGTTAGAACAATCAAGCCAGTAGTATCAATTTTGAGGCCTACAGAGATGGCTATGTGAATAAAGTTCAGACGGAGAAAAAAAAAGGTTGAGGTCATCTTCAAAACTCATCCTAAAACATTTCTAGTAGGTGTAACTCAGTCTGTATGCAGATGTGTCTTTCTCTGAGGGTAAATCAACGAAGCCCTGAAGGTCACATCTCAGAACTATTAGAATGAGTTTGATTTTGGGGATTAAAGTTGCCAAGTTAAGATTTTATTATTTTCATATCATTACCATTTTTAGTTCAAATCTTATGCAAGAGAGATGGAGGCCTAGCAGTAAAGAAGCAATCACTTTTTCAAAAGACAAAATGTTATCACAAAACTCTGATTTGACTAGGTATGTGGTGACAGGTCAGGCAGGACATAGTGCCAGTCATTTTTATTGAAATTGACTGAGCCTCCCCACTGTGGTAGCAAGAGGGAAATTGAGGAGCTGTCCTAATTTTAATTTATAAATGAGTGACGTTATGGATTGGGGATGGTTCTGAATGTCCAAGATGAAGGGTCTAAACTAATGCTACAGAGATGTCAGAGGGTTACCTGTAAGTCCCTCAGGAGAGACAATTTCACCTTAGAAGAAGAAAGGATGCAGCTCCTCACTCAAGGCCTTGAGCCAGAGTTTAATGGAAAGAGAGTCTTACAAAAACAAACCTCTCTGCTTGCATGTGAACTGGGGAAAGGAGCATTTGGGGGAGCAGGCATCTATTCCATTACACTCTCAGTTTTCAGCAAGGGCTTGCCTAATGCCAGTTTTAGTTTATTTTTTAAATGCAAATGAAGGAAGTGTTGCTGTGCTGGGCTTTGCAGATTTCAGAAATCCTGTTGGCCTACATTTAGCTGGGAAGCAGCACCCGTACCAAGTGGAGGGGCTTGAACAATCAAGTAGTTGTTTTTCTCACTCACATTCCTGAGGCAATCTGGTTCCAGCTGAACTCCTTGGGAACAGTCTGGGCTATGTACCCTTGGGGAATCTGCCCCAATTAGCACTGACCCTTGGGGGCCTCCTTGCTGGCCCCGGGTATTGCCAACCTCTCTAACTCTGGGTAAAACAGATTGCTTCAGGTGCCTTGAGTTTTCCATCACCCCAATACGAACTGGACAACCAGGATCATCAACAGAAATTCGCTCATCCCTGAGAGCCCAAACCAAGATGGTGTCCTCCAGGTTCTCTGATCCCAAGGGGAGACACGAGGTGGGCCTTTTTCTGTGGCCGAGGAATAACAGGAAATATTTCTCAGAGTGTTCAGACAGGCTTAACTCTGCAGTGTGCAGAAAGAACACAGGCTGTGGAGCCTCTCAGAATTGGGTGTGGCTCTTGAGTCTGCCCTAACTAGCTGGGTGGCCTTGGCAAATCACCAAACTCTACCCAATGTCAATTTCCTCATGTATAAAATGGGGACAAAGATACCTATCCTGCAGCATCTTCATGAAAATCAAATGGTTTAATGCAAGTAACATGTTCAGTTAAATGCCTGGCTTAGAGAAGGTTCTCGGTAAATGGTAGTTAATTACAAAAACCAAAACCCATCATGTTTAGCCAGGGCAATACCACTTCTGAGGAAATCAGGGGCATGTAATTCTTCAAATCCCTCTGTTTGCTGTGGTTCATGATCAGTTTATTACTACCCCTTCCTTTCTGAGAAAACAAATAATTTTCAACTACTTTTTGTGCCTCTTTCCACAAGGGCACTATTGGAGTGACTGACAGGTGTATGACTGGGGCCTTGAGGATCTAACTACACGAGCAGCACTGACAGAGCGTGGACCAACTCAAGAGTAGGTCAGGCATCAAACTGCACAGATTGCGTGCAATGGGAGTTGAAAGAAGAGAGGAATCAGCATGCACTGTGTGGTTGAGGATAGCTCCATGGAAGTGTTGGGCTTGGCCAACACTGAGTGTCTGTCATGGTTAGATATAGAGTACCCCCTAAAAAGCTCATGTATTAAGCTCAGTGTTGACATAGGATAGATTTATCTGGGTGGTGGCCAGGTCCAGTAGGGTATGGCCGGAGAAGGTGGGTCCCTGGAGGTGTGGCCTTGGGGATTGTGCTTGTGTCTTGAATCCCTTTGTTTGCTCTTTCTTGCTTTCCAGCCTCCATGATGTGAGAGTGAAGCCTTGAGCTCTCCCTCTCTCCACTTCCTGCTGCCATGCTCTGAGATCCACAGTCCCCAGCCTCACGTGGACTGAATCCCCAAATTCCCAAGGAAACCATGAGCAAATAAATCGTCCTTCTTCTAAATTACATGGTCAGGGCTTTGACTTATAGCAGTGAGAATGCTAAGACCGTGTCTGTTGCAGGCTTGATACTGAGATGGAATCAAACACAGTTGGGCCTCTAAAGAGCTTAGAGGTTACTGGAGAAAGACGTATCAACATACAATTTCAGAATGGTGCAGTGAGCATTAAGAATGAGTTTGTGGATAGGGAGTATTATAAGAGCATAAAAGAAAAGGGTTTAAATCAGCTTTGAAGGGTAAATTAGATCTAGTAAATCCTAGGTAAGTGAGATGTAACTGTGGGCAAGAAAGGTACTCCTAACTCTGTGCTCTGTGTGTGTGTGTGTGTGTGTGTGTGTGTGTGCATGTGTGTGTGCATGTGTGTGTGCGTGTGTGTGTGTATGACACATATACAGAGAAACAGGGTGTATAAGTGGAAGAAAAAATAGATCTAAAATTAGATCTGAGATCTAAAGAGGAAGCTACTCTAAATTATTATCTTTATTTCTTTTTACAGATATGGCAGATGATCAGGCTAGCTATGATGTGGCCATGGTCCCTGATTAGTAGGTTATGAAGGCCAAAGAATCTTGGATGTGGCCTCGGTGAGTGGTCTGATAAGGCAGAGGTCAGTTATATATTTTTTCCCATTTGAATCCACCCCTATTTCTCATAGAGCACTTCACAGGCTGGTGGGATCACTTAGAGTGGGGCTGGAACCAAGGGTGACTTTGGGAGTTGGTTTTCTGATCAAGACCTTCTCTTGGAAATTATCCAGGAAAGCAGAGGTCTGGGCCCAAGGTCTCCCATGAGAATCACTGGGCAGGTGCTGGGCCTGGGGTAGGAGTGAAGGGACTATGGAAACTAAGGTGCAGATGGTGCTCCTGGAGTTGGCTGAGAGAATTAAATGAGTACTGGGAACTGTTTTGGGACCCTCTGAAAACTCCTAAATACCAGTTCAGTTCTCAGCAACTCTTCCCAGTTTTGTTGACTCGAATCACTTATTATTGTGGACAATCCCTGCTGGCATAACTATCTGCCCTGTATTCTGGGGCCAGGACAGGAACTGTATTAAAGTTCTGTGTCATCCTTGACTGGGTCATTCAAGACTTCATGGACTCTTCTATGATAATTTATTAATGATAATCTCTGAGCCATGGTAGCCCAGAAAGTTTTCATTGCTAAAACAAATGCTCCTTTGAAGAGAAAACACAAGGAATCATGACCTTCTTTCCATAGTGACAAGTGACCTGGGGGCATCTGCTTGCTCTCACATGGGCAGTGGACATATCTAAATAGTGGTTATGCTGTGTGAGTATCAAAGGGGAACTGGGAAAAGCAACCTATTGAACTGTACCTTTCCATATAATCTAAGAATCATTTGGGGGTTTCCTCCTTTCATTCAATGAACATTTATTAAGCACCTATGATAAGCTAAACACTGTGGTAGGAGAGTTTTCATCCTCAAAAGCTCACAGTTAAGTGGAGGAGACTAAGAGTGTGACCAGTGCTGATAGAAGTAAGCATGGGGCACTGAGGAACCCTAAAGGAGTGGACCTTGGGATCTCAAAGGGTTTCCTGGTGGAGGAGGCAGATAACATGGAATCATTGACATGGTCATTTGTGGTGACAGAGAGATGAAGCAGGGCGGGTAGGCAGGGCTCAGGCCATGAATGGTTTTGCACAGCAGGACAACAGAACAGGGTTTTATCTTGAAGGTGATAGGGCATCATGCATGGTCTTAAGCAAGGAGGTGGCATAATCTGTACAGGGGTTTAAATCAGTCTTTTGGCAGGTATGAAGTAGAACATCTTAAGAGGTGGAGAAGGAGCAAGAAGCTACTTCACGTCTGTGAAACATAATTAAAATGCTACCTGTAACCATTACAGATGATAAAATTGACATTCATGTTAGTTTACTTGCTCAAATTTCCTTGACTCCCATTGGAGTTTCTTGAAGACAGGGACCCACTTTTCTTATTTTGGTGTGCTTTCCTTTCTCTAGATAATCACCTGGTTTGCAAGTAGGCACTTGCAAAAATGTCTGCTGAATCTACGGCAAATCTAGGGCAAGGAATACAGTTTCCAGTGCTCTGATCTAGAGCTTTTTTAGTGACCGTAGAGTGACCACAACAGCCCAGAGCTCTGATTCCACTGCAAGAGGGCTCTGCACTAGTCATGATGGAGCCATATTCCTCAGGCCCATAAGGAGCAGGTATGAACAGAAAGAAAGTTTCTCAAAAGCCGCTGGTGGACAATTGTGAAGTTTATCAGTCAAGGAGTTAGATGCATCTGTGTCCACACTCCCTGAGGGAGTTCAGTTTCAGAAATGATAAAGGCTGGTGTGGGAGTTCTGTGTAGTAGACCCTGGCACCATCAGACCCTTCATGAATGTTGAGCTGAGCAGCTAATAGGGCAGCATGGAGCTCCAAGAAATTGAAAGAGGGAAAATCCCTTGGTCTCCAGGGTTGGTTAGTGTGAGACACTTTGTTAGGAGGTACAGCCATTAGATTTCTAAAGAAGAGGACTTTGGGCAAGCCAGAATCAGAAAGAGGTCATTAAATTCTTGGGGTAGAAGAGGGAGGAGGGAGACGAGAATGTTCTAGAAGGCAGGCAGAGGCTCAGGAAGGAGATGGGAGAAGCCCCCCTCTGACATTTGTTGCCAGTCTACCCTTTCCCCACCACTCCAGTCCGAAGACAAAGAGGAACTTTTGACCTGTAGATCTTTGGTCCATTCAGTCTGCCATTAGGCATCTACTAGATCCTGCCCACCCCAAGCATATGAGAATGGGTATGGCTGTGCAACACCATGGCTGTATGGGCCCTGCCCTCTGAGCTCTGGGCTTTGGGGGCCCGAGTTTCCTCTCTGTAAAATGAAAATAATAATAGTACTCATTTCACAAAATTGTCCTGAGGATTTAGAGGTGATATTTGTAAAAAGTTTAGCAGAGGTATCTGACACAAGATAGCACTGAAAAGAGAAAAGATTCGCACTGATTATTTTCAGGAGCTGGAGAAGTGGGAAGAACATGAAATCAACGATTGGTGGTCTCAAAGATGCATCTAACTCTCATTGACTACAATAAACTTCACACTGGTGGTTCTTGAGAAACCTCCTTTCTCTCCATATATGCTCCTCATGGGCCTGAGATATCTGGCTCTATCTGACTAGCACAGACCCCTGGAGTAGCAGAAGAGGGAAGCCCTGGCTGCTTGGGGAAACCTGGGGTGGCCACCATGAGAACAAAGACCAAAACCTTGAGGGATGGAGTGCTTAGAAATTTGTCTGCATAATCACTTTTTGAAACATACCAGACTAGCTAAAATTGGGAAGAAAAGGGAATATTATGGTCATGTCCTCAAATTCAGCTTATTTAGCTCTCCAGCCCTAACTGTGACTCAGGGCAGTCTGAGGAGCTGAAATACAAAGAGGGATGTATTTCTTTCAGACATCCTGTTTATCATGTGTATAATGTATAAATGTACATGAAACATTAGAAAAATATTAGAGGAGAGAGGTAAAATCTCCTAACTCTTAATAGCCCAAAGAATCCCTATTCAAAAGAAAAAATGTATTGCATTTGATTCCTGTAGAAAATTTTCAGATTGAAATATCTACTATCAGCATTTTCACTGATGTTTTCCCAATTATTGTAAGAAACTTGGCATTTCTCATAGACACTAAATCAGCAGGGAAACCAGAAAAGAGCATGTAAAATAAAGGATGAGATGGTATTTAATTATACCTAAAAATAATAAAAAAGTTCCAGAAACACATATATGTTCTTTAAAAAGTTTTTTAAAGATTGGATTTCTGAGCCGGCTGTGGTGGCACACCCCTGTAAACCTAGTACTTAGGAGGCTGAGACAGGAGGATCATAGGTTCGAGAACAGCCTCAGCAAGTAGTGAAACTCTCAACAGCCTAGTGAGACCCTGTTTAAAAAAAAATAGGGCTGGGGGTGTAGCTCGGAGGTAGAATGCCCCTGGGTTCAATCCCCAGCAACACACACACACACACACACACACACACACACACACACAGACACAGACACACCATAAAAAAAAAAAGTTTGATTTCTACCTTTCTACCTTTAAGAATTTA
>PVJS01011206.1:0-46250 GCA_004027185.1 Glis glis | reverse complement strand
GAAACTTCACCATCGTTTCTCCGAAGAGCTTCCTGATCTTCACGTCTTGGACTGGGACTGAATTAGTGGTTGCTCCAATCCTAAGACTCCAGCTCTTAGACCGTTCGACCAGCTACTGGTTCCTCTGACTCTCCACGTGCAGTCAGAACCTGGGACTACATTGCTTCAAACTGTAAGCCCATCTGATAAATCCCTTTTTCAAATATACTCATTCTGTGAATTCTGTTAATCTAGTGAACCCTGTCTAATACAATTACCTAATGAAAATGTTATCTTATATAAAATAATTTTATTAAAATTTCTGGAAATATTTCTATATTTTATTAGTGAACTTTTTTTTTTTTGCGGTACCAGGGATTGAACCCAGGGGCGTTCTACCTCCGCGCTACACCCCCGGCCCTATTTTTTTTATCCTTTATTTTGAAACCGGGTCTCACGAAGTTGCGGAGGGCCTCACTAGGTAGAGAGAGAGAGAGAGACAGAGAGAGACAGAGAGACAGAGAGAGAGAACTGAGGCTGGCAGCGAACCCGGATCCTCCGGTCTCTGCCTCCCAAAGTACTGGGATTACAAGCGTGCGCCATCACGCCCGGCACATTAGTGAACTTTTGATAATCATAAGAAATATAACATTCTTTTTTGATTCAGCTTAATAAATTACCTCAAATAATCTCTTTGAATATTAATCATGATTATACAACAGTAAGTATAAAATGCTGAATTTGTTATAATTACCAACAGCATATTCTGAAAGTTATTTCTTTTCATCATTTTGTATGTATATATGTATGTATGTATATATATATATTTGTATGTATATATATGTATGTGTATATATATGTATGTATATATATATATTATATGTATATAATGTATTTATTGAGTACTGGGGATTAAAGTCATTACCTGAGGTATATAACAGCCCCTTACCACATAGTTTAAATATACTTTTTAGTTCTTAAAGTATAAGGGGAAATCTAATAAACTGAGACTTCCTGTTAGCATTGATGATATTTATTTTATTATTCTTTTATAGTTACCCACCATTAATATTCTTCAAAATTTCCTTTTTACAGTCCTATATGATTAAATATTGGAATAATCCCCTCATGTCTATTTTAATTTTTCTTAGAGTTGAAGAAAGAATTTAGCAGTATTTGCCATATACTTTTACTTATTAATGCACCTCACTCAGAAAAATATTACTTTACCACACTACTTACATTTTTGTTTATTTCTTCTTCCTAGATTATTAATGTGGCATTTGTATAAGTTTTTTTCTGTAACAAACATATGAGCTTTTATAAATTTAATTTCAGTTGCCTCTATCCCATAGGATTTTGTGTCTTTGAAAAATAACTTTCAGTGCAATTTGGTTTTCATCAATTCATTCAGAACTCAATTTGCTTGCTTGGTTACTTTGTGCATATTTTGGATATAATTAATTTTCATATTCTATTTGAACTCGCATTATTTTAATACTTTTTGATGCATTATAGGCTCACATCATAATGTAGTTCATAGTGATAGTGACATACAAGCACACAGCACTTGGTGAGTTTCCCCAGCTCCCTCCCCATTCCCCTTCCCAATACAAGATATTGAGATTGGCATTGGTATTCTCACATATGTACACAATGTCAATGGAAGCGCCTGCTTCGTTAGTTCTCCCTCCCACCCACCACTCTCCCCTGGATCCCCTCCCTCACTCCACTGGGGTTTTTCTTCGATTATCTAAAGTCCCTCTTATATCTCAATTACTCCCTAGATTCCACATATGAGAGAAAACATATGACCTTTCACTTTTTGTGACTCTCTCACTTAACACAATATTTTCCAGGTCCACCCATTTTCCTGCAAATGACATAATTTTGTTCTACTTTACTGTTGAGTAGAATTCCATTGTGTGTATATCACATAATTTTGTAATCCATTCATCCATTGATGGACACCTAGGTTAGTTCCATAATTCAGTTATTGTGAATTGTGCTGCTGTAAACATGGATATGCATGCATCACTATAATATTCTGATTTCCCTTTGGAAAGATACCCAGGAGTGATATAGCTGGATCATATGGTGGATCAATTCCCAGTTTTCTGAGGAATCTTCATATTGATCTCCATAGTGACTGAACTAATTTGCAATCCCACCAACAGTGTAGAAGAGTTTCTATTTCCCCACATCCTTGCCAGCACTTATTGTTGTTTGACTTCTTTTTTTTGCTGTACCGGGTATTGAACCCAGGGGCGTTCTACCTCCGTGCTACACCCCCAGCCCTATTTTTTATACTTTATTTTGAAACCGGGTCTCACGAAGTTGCGGAGGGCCTCACTAGGTAGAGAGAGAGACAGGGATAGAGAGAGAGAAAGAGAGAGAGCGAGTGCTGAGGCTGGCTGCGAACCCTGATCCTCGGGTCTCCGCCTCCCAAAGTACTGGGATTACAAGCGTGAGCCACCACGCCCGGCTCGTTGTTTGACTTCTTGATGAGTGCCATTCTAATTGAGGTTAGATGGAATCTCAGTATAGTTTTGATTTGCAGCTCCCTGATTGCTAATGATGTTGAACATTTTTCATATATTTATTGACCATTTGTATTTCTTCTTTTATGAAGTATCTATTTCATTTGTTCATTTTTTTGATTGGATCGTTTGGTTTTTTTTAGAGATAAGTCTCTTAAGTTCTTTGTATATTCTAGATATTTATCCTCTATCTAAGGAGTAGCTGGCAAAGATTTTCTCCATTTTTTTGGATCTCTATTAAGGTTCATGCTTTTTTTTTCCTGCACAAAATCTCTTTAATTTAATGCAATCCCACTTATTAATCCTCATTTTAATTTCTGTGCCTTGGAGGTCTTATTAAGGAAATGTCTACATTTGCCTATATGTTGGAGTGTTGGACCTATGCCCTCCTCTGGTAATTTCAAAGTCTCTGGTCTAATTTCCAGGTCTTTGATCCATTTAGAGTTATTTAAAACAAACAAACAAGCAAAGGGTGTTTTGAATTATACTCCTAAAACTACCTCTACTTTTATTTTTATTTAAATTTACAATGTGGACTTATTATTTACCTAGAATTTTACAAAGAATGAAGAAATATTAGATAAGACTTGACCTTAAAGAAATGTTAAGTAATGTACAGCATAAGAAATTGTGATACTGAATAAGCAAGGTTCAATCAAAAAGATCCAGAAGAGATGATAAAGCCATGGAAATTGAAAAGAAAAACAAGGTGGAGCCACAAGTCATAGGACTCAGTAAAATTAATATTCAGAACATCTGATGGCTCAGACCTTCCTAAGAAAACAACAGAAAAATAAAAAATGAAAACAAAACATTATTTGCTTAATATAACTTTTATACTATTTGTGAATGACTGATATTCTAGAATTAGAAATAATTTATGTATCTCAAGCATTTTTCCCTATACAAATGCAAGTATCCTTGGAATGATTTATTAGCACAAAGAAAGTTCATAATATTGTGAGTTACTGAACTATTACAGTTCATTAAGTTGCTAAATCATACTCACATGTGTTAGTCATTTCAATGATCCAGCCAATCAAGAGGCCCAGACAAAGCAAAGAATGGTCTGGGGCATCCAGGGTGCCCATGTCCTACCCTTCCAGTCCCTCTGAGTCATATCAGACACATGCTTTCTGTCCCAAATAGTTGTATAACTTATTTAATGCTATTCAGAGTACCATGTCTTAGAAATAAGTATGCTATCAGTAGTGTATCATAAACTATTCTTAATCAAACACATCTGCTGAGAATATTTCATGGAAACAGAACTTTCTTCCAGAGATGTTTTTACCTATTTTCCCAGAGTAACATGGGACCATGGTATTAACTTTGGTCACCTGCCTTTTTTCCTTCCAATAAACGTGTCCCTCTAATAATCAGGGGAGAAAGGGATCATATACAAGCTGATTTTACTAGTAATTTTTTCTTTCCAATTATTGAGGTTAAGCTGATTTTACTAGTAATTTTTTCTTTCCAATTATTGAGGTTAAAATTTGGGGGAGATAAGAATGAGCAAGGGTTGTACAAGGAAGAAAAATAAATATACACAGAAAAATGAAACAACCATGGGCAAATTTAATGTACACAATTTTTTCAAGGCCTACCTGCAAAATATACATCCATTGAAATAATTTGGCCATATATTTAGGAAACACAAGTGTTTATTTTTTAATACTCTGGAATTCTCATTAGTTTAACATAAACTTTCATTATTATATCCTAAATGCAACTGAAAATGAAAACTTTATTTTATATATGAAAGAAAATGGATTTTTAAAATAAAAATGAAATAACCTATGGGTTTTATGGATCCAATTTGGTTTCTGTCACTTCAGGTTTAGCTTAAGTTTACATAAATGGCAACATTTCCAGTCAGCCATTATTCAAAAGAACAGGAACATTTCAGTAAGTTGACTTCAAAACTCATGGAAAAAATGCAAATATAATGTCACTTGAGATTGTTTAATTAACTATCCCAATATGTAGGATAGAGTTCTGTCAGGATTTGATGAAGACAATTATTTTATTATATTTGGGAAATCTGGAAAGTTTGGCATTGATTCTTGGTTCAGATAAAGTGGGGTGCTCTAACTAATTAAATAATAAATTATTTATGATACACTATTTGAAGTCCAAAATTTCCCAGCAGCATCCAAGGATAGTTTTGTTGTTGATGGCTGCTTGCACTGGTTATTTTTTAAATTGCAGGATATTTATAATTATGATCTTATGGAATTTTTTTAATTATGGAAATTACCAAAAATTACAGAAAAGCCAGGAAAAATCTACATTTTAATAAAAAATAAGTCTCAAATTTAGAATATATTCATACATTTCAATATTATATAGATATTTTAAAGGTCATACTTTTAAAAATATTTAATGACATGGGGAAATTTTATGATATCAAAATAAAAGTAGACATACACAAAGAAGACACCAATAGAAAGTATCTCCTAGTTGTCCCACAGTGATCCAGGGAGAAAGTATTTCCTTAGGAGAATAGGAATGAAATGGTAGAGCTTGTGACTGGCTGTCTCTTGGACCCCCAATACTTAACTGCTATCTCTTTGTCCTATTTTTGTGTATTATGTACTTATAAATATTATTATTGTATGTCCACTGGAGTCTCATGAGTCCTTTCAATCTCTGTAATCATCAAATTCAGTTACTTAATAAAAATTTATTATTGATTTATAAACTTGCAGCTGGGCATGGTGGCACAGTCCTGTAATCCTACTCCTTGGGAGAATGAGACAGGAGGACTGCAGGTTCCAGACTACCACATGATAACTTTGCAAGACCTTGTTTCAAAATAAAAATAACAAAATAGGGGTGGGAGTATAGCTCAGAGGTAGAATGCCTTTGGGTTCAATCTCCAATACTGCCCAAACAAAAAAAAAAACAACTAACCAATCAACCAAAAAACAAAAAAAATCCTACCTTGTATAAACCAAATATTTTGCACAGTAACACCAAACATTATGCATAAAAAAACATAACAATATACTGGTAGATACTTAAAGACTTCATTATTAGTGATTACTTTAAAAATTTTTTCACCTAATGTAGTGGAATTTCAACAAAATCTATATAGTTTGTATTCTTTACCCTACCACATCTATCATAATTATATCAGTTCTGCACATGCATGATTAAATATAGGATATTTTAATTTTTTCTAAGATTTTATTATGTATAAGTATGATGTGTTTAATTTCCATTTTGTGAAAGCACTCAGAAAATAAATATTTAGGTATAATATATGGTTAACAATTATAATTTTGTTTGAAATCTGGATATCAAATTTCTGATATTTTTAAAATTGATATTAATGAACTCCTCTACCTTAAAGAGTAAGAATGAACATGAACTTTGGGAAAAATACTTTTGAAATTTTCAAGATTTAATATTTCAATTGTTCTAATACTATATTTTGCATTTCCTTATTTTAATTTACTTGTGTTAGGATTTGTGAAAGATAAATTTAATTCATGCAAGATAAACCTGAAAATTGTTCCATTTTCTAATTATGCCTACCTTCTAAAGTCTTCTATTTTATTGTGGCAGCAAAATTTACTCTCATTTTTCATACACAGTAGCTGATTTTTTTATAAGAATTATAGGCATTATGAACTGCTGGCATTTTGAAGGATCTTTCAGATTAGCTTTTTTTCTCACCATTTCTAACACTACTAGTATTATCTAGAAAATATGAATTATAAAACATAGTCTAGCAATTGTCTCATGTTGGGTCTCTCTCCATTTATTGGAATAGTGTATATTTACCAGAGAAATGTGTCTTCAAATTCACATTCATTATGGTCCTCTAATACTTACTGCAAGAAATATTGTATTAAATACACACAACAGCATATTTCTAGTTTGCCAGATATACTATTATTAACTTAGTACCTTATTCTCTCTCTGATATTTTTCCTCTATTGTTTCTGGTTCTTAATTTCTATTCTAAATTTACTCATTCCTATATACAGCCATAGGGTTGACTTGGCTCATACTACTTCTCTATTTATGAGTTCTCTCTCCTTTTTTACTGGCATTTATTATTTACTTGTTTTCCTGCCATTTATTATAACTATGAGTGTTATCATCATTGACTTGGCACTCCTCTTTCCATTTGGCCATTTAACTATGAGAGAAAGTAGACATGCACAGCTGAAAGGCTCGTGTATGCTGGGGCTAGTGCTCAGATCATCTACAGATCTGTTGCTTAGCAGTGTTTAGACAGCTTGAATTTCCTGTGCAGTGAGTGTCTTCAGCTTCCTGAGAAAGAGTTCTAAGCTACCATTTCCATTTCAGGACCACTTCTAACGTAGGCTTGAAACTCACTCATTGTTACTTTTATTTTTTTTTTTTTTGCCGTTCCGGGGATTGAACCCAGGGGCGTTCTACCTCGGCGCTACACCCCCGGCCCTATTTTTTATACTTTATTTTGAAACCGGGTCTCACGAAGTTCTGGAGGGCCTCACTAAGGAGAGAGAGAGAGACAGAGAGAGAGAGAGAGAGAGACAGAGAGAGAGACAGAGAGAGAGAGGGAGAGAGCAAGGGAGCTGAGGCTGGCCGCAAACCCGGATCCTTTGGTCTCTGCCTCCCAAAGTACTGGGATTACAAGCGTGCGCCACCATGCCCTGCATATTGTTACTTTTTTATATTCTATTTATCAAGCAAGTCACTAAAGCCATTCCTATTTCAAAAGAAGGGAATTAAGTTATATCATTTAATTCATGGATAAAAATAGTTTTATTTAACTTTAGTATTTCATTGATTGATTGATTGCAGGATCCATCGCATACCATTTATACTGCTCTTTTGATAAAGGAAACATATGTCAAGGTGAAGTCCCACCCCACCAGGTTCCTGAGGGTTTACATGGACTAGCAACTGACATTTGAGTATAACACAAATAGAAACTTTTGTATCCTTAGGTCACAGATTTGGGAGATAGTGGGTAATGGGAGAATAGTTAGGTCATCAGAACTGAAAAGTATTATTTTATCTGGAAGGTCAGATAGATAGATGGTGTAAAGTCAGACCAAGTGAGCTAAATCACTGCTTTTTCGAATGATCTTTTGTCAGTGAAAATGGGCAGAAGAAGAAGGAAAGCACCTGGATGTCTTTTAGGAACGGGTTGTTTTGAGTAGAAAGGGTCTAGAAGATATTAAATAAACCAGCTGACTGGAATAGAAGCTTCTGGAAGTTGATAATTAGTGATAAAGTTATGGAAACTAAGTTAAAGTCAAATTTTGCTGAACTTGACAAGATTAAACTTCAAGTCAAGGCAACAAAAAAATTCATGACTCAACCATAAGCTGGTAAGAGGACTAAAGTAGAGCACTAGTTAACAGCCAGCTAAGTAACTTTCAGGGTGAACACTAAAGACAAGTTAGGTGGAAACTACTTCACTAGTAGAAAATAATGCCTAATTTTTCCACATGTGATAGCCTACAAACATGAAAGACAATTGTTTACCATTTAGCATATTTTTGTTTCTGCTTTACCAGATTTGTCTTCTGTGACTTTTTACATATCCTTTAAAAACAGGAATTGTCTTAGGCTGTTTCAGTCCTCCATAGGTTTAACACAATGCTAGACACATACTAGGCTACAAAGAAAAACCACTTTAATAGAATAAATTATGGAATGCAAACCTATTTTTATCAGGGTCTTTTAGTCGGAATCATTTCTCTGGGGAACTGAATAAACTTTTGTTCTGTTTTCAGAACAGAAAATGCATGAGATATTAAAACATAAAGTTTTAGACTAAGGTAGATACAAAAATGTAGACTTTTTAAAAAAGAAAATACAATATTTTGGTTTCATTAAAATGGAGTCTCAGAGTAGGCAGACAAATACAAAGAACACTTAAGAATTGAGGCAATTTCGTGGTTGGAGGCTTGAATTATCTGGATAATTGCTTCAAATTTCCATTTCACTACCCATGGAAACGCACACTGAACATACATATTCTTACACTCTGGGAAAACTGGATATTTCTTTTTTTTAATTCATGAGGGAAATATAAACTAAATGGTTAAATCTTAACAATATTATTATTATGAACAGACTTTACACCGAATATTTCATGATTAGTTTTAGGAAGATGTTTTAAAACTTCTATTCAAGTTCAGAATTTTGAATTCAAGGCAATATTTTGCCCTTAAAAAACAAATGGGTTTAAAACCATGCAATTGAAATGGAAATGGAGCTCTGCAATCTGCAGGGAGGTGAAGGAATGCTCATAGTTCATTAAATAATGTGAGTAGTAATGAGGTTTACACAAATCAAACAGTGTGTTAGGTAATTGTAATGTTGCTTTGTGGTGAACCACCTGTCAGGAAGCACTTCCAGCCGAAGGCTCAATCTGCTCTCCTGCCTCCAGACGATTTCTAATTAGAGTAAACTTCATCTGTGGCAGGCTACCAGAAAATAAAAAGTTATTTGTACGCCTCTCTCTTTTCTCTATGATGAAGGAAAATAATTGCTTTATTTCAAGTACTTATTTTAATTTTTCAAGAAGGCATTTGATATGCAAGCCGTAAAAAGATAATATATGCATATATTCAAGCATTATAAACACAGACACTCAGAACAAAGATGTTTCCGAGAGCTGCACTACTAAATCATACCTTTTCCCTGAGCTAGAAGACAAATGAAAGAGAGAGAGAGAGAGAGAGAGAGAGAGAGAGAGAAGAGGGACCAGAACAGAGAGTCACAGAGGAGGGAGGGAGGGAGAGAAGAAGGAAGGGTTTGAATAGAATAATTAGAGATGAGATCTCTGTCTATGTGTCTCCGGTTTTTCTTATATTTTAAAAGTCATTGACATCAAATAGAAATAATTATATTTCCTATCTGCCAAATCAAAATAAATGTAAAGTTTCTGTTAAATGCCTTATATACATCTCTGCAAAAAGTATAAATATGGAGGCATATTAATAAGAAACAAGAAGAAAAAATCCACAGATAAAATCTGCAAGATTCATATGATTTAAAATCCATAAAATATTTTCAAGATGGGTGTGGTGGCACATACCTATTACTTGTGAGGCTGAGACAGGAAGATTGTAGGTTTGAGGTCAGCCTTAGAAACAGAGTGAGACCTTCAGCAACTTAGTAAGACCTTGTTTCAAACTAAAGTGCCCCTGGTTCAATCCTAGTAACACATACACACACACACACACACACACACACACACACACACACATGAGTTTCGTGATTGGTCTTTGAAGCTTTGACCATAAAAAAATTGGAGTTTAGCTTGGCATGAGAGTGCACACCTGTAATCTCAGAACTTGGGCGGCTGAAACAAGAGGATCACAGGTTCGAGACCAGCCTCAGCAACTTAGCTAAGGCCAATGAAGAGCAACTTAGCAAGATCCTGTTTCAAACCAAAAAATATTTAAAAAGGACTGGGGAGTATAGCTTGGAGGTAGAATGCCCCTGTGCTCAATCCTCCAGTACCACACTGAAAAATAATGGACTTTAATACCACACTGAAAAATAATGGACTTTAATATTATTTTTATAGTACTGAACATATATTTGAGTTTAATTAGGAAGACTGTCTTTTAAAAAATAGTTTTTAAAATTATTTCTATATCAGATAATTTTTACTATTGGTCCTTTTATTTAAAACATGCAAAAAAGATAATCACTTCGTTCTTATTACTGAGATTATTTTTGTGATCAGATGACATCAATCATGACCCCGTGGTGTAAAGTAGCCATAGTGATTCATTTTGAAATGCATCTGAGGTTGCTTGGATTATCCCAATCAAAAACAAAATGGAGAGCCGGGCGTGGTGGCGCACGCTTGTAATCCCAGTACTTTGGGAGGCGGAGACTGGAGGATCCGGGTTCGTAGCCAGCCTCAGCTCTCGCTCTCTCCCTGTCTCTTTCTCTCTCTCCTTAGTGAGGCCCTCCGCAACTTCGTGAGACCCGGTTTCAAAATAAAGCATAAAAAAAAAAATAGGGCCGGGGGCCTAGCATGGAGGTAGAACGCCCCTGCGTTCAATCCCCGGTACCGCAAAAAAAAAAAAAAAAAAAAAGGAAAATAATGAATAAAAAGAGAACTAAAGTAATGTTTTTGTTCTTTGACAGTAAGTCACCAATATGTTGGGGTGAAAAAAATCATAAAAATCATCATTTATTTCACAGACACCTTGTAATGTTTCTAGTTTTCACATA
This sequence comes from Glis glis, assembly GCA_004027185.1. Lineage (NCBI taxonomy): Eukaryota > Metazoa > Chordata > Mammalia > Rodentia > Gliridae > Glis > Glis glis. Next base: position 35,523 of record PVJS01011206.1, on the reverse strand, counting down.
TGACAGTAAAAGTCTGATGGCTTATTATTTTTAATTGGCAGAGTGAAATGCTGTGCAGAGAAGTTTATGATAGATTACTTGGGGAGGCCTAGCAATTTCTACTAACCACAACATACAAAATAATTTCTAATTTAATTTCTAATTCTCCCTCGTCATCCTCACACCATTGAGAGACATTGTTAAGAACTCGCTGCTTAAACATACAACATGTCATGTAATTTTTTTTGTCTTACTCTTTCATGTGAGAAAATGATCTCTAATACCCACACCTACTTTTCCATCACATAAGAAATATCAAAATAAGTTAAGAATTCTTTTGAAATATTATAAACAAATATGAAAAATACATTTTAACTGTAGATTATATTTTTAGCAATACCATTGAGCTGAAGAGTTATGTAAAATGCATTATTTTACTAAAATACTTTGTTCTTTTTAAAAACGCAAGGCTCAGAATATGAATTCATATAACAAGTGAACTGTCTATACATTTGAAATTCACAGTAGGATAGTATTATGTCTTATTTTTTAACTAGTGAAGAATTTAAAGGATAGAATGCTTCTTTGAAAGTTATTGGAAAAAGACAGAGAATGGAATAATTGACTGTGAATGAATTTCTGAGAAAAAAGAATAGAGTGGAGTGGGATTGCTTTTGTGAACCATTCCATAAATGTAAAGCTAACAGATTGAATCAAAATTATAGTTCTGCACAATATCTTCTATTTAAATTTAGTGGCAGAGAGACCAAGGTCAAATCTAAGTATATACTTTAATGAGAGTATGAATCCATCAAGGATATTTTAAAATATAGTTAATGGCTCAGAAAGAGCCTTATGGAATGGGAACAGCACAGCAATGTTACTTCCTAGGCTTTAGAAGTAGAACATCACATCTTCATGGCTCAAGCCTGTGGCTAGAAATAAAAATTTAGAGGCATCTCTCCTGCCTTACAGAATGGATTTGCCACTTCCTGTTACTTCCTTTAAACTGACCATTAAAGCATTTGCCTATGAACTTTAAATGACCCTCACCCTCTTCCTTTATGCATACTGCTAGTTGTTGTGTACTCTGTCTCTCTCCGCCTGACTCTTCACTTATGCCTGTGTAATCCAAGGATAGAGGACGGGGCTTCTGACTCTGTGTCCTCCTTTCCTATGGTTTGTAGGTAAATCTTTGAACTTGTTTCTTATTGTGGTGGTGTATTGAATTTGCACCTTTCATTTGAACAACCAGGGTGAGTTTTCTCCACACTTCAGGGAGAACACATGTTGGGTTCCCAGTGAAAAAGTAATGGTAGGCATGAACTGGGACCCTTGGTAATTCATCAGCCAGGTAAAACAGGAACCCCATGAAAGGCACACTGTAAATACCCATGTCTTGCTTACCTTCATTTCCTGTTAGGGCAAGGTTGCTAGCCTCTTTGGTACTGAAAACCCAATTTCACAGGGAACTTTCAAAACACCTTATTTATCATTTTCAAACTACTATAACCCAGACATGTTTTTGTTTGCTCTTTTTGTTCGGTTTGTCTTTTTGCAGTAGTCTTAAAGCTTTGTGTACTCATACCATATTAATGATATAAGTCATTAAGAAGGTATTTTCTCATCATGATATAAATAAAAATAAATGTATTATTTCATAGAAACATAGTAGCAACATGTTTGAATTTAAATTATAATTAGGGTAAAATAAGAACTTTTTCTATCCTTTATAAACCTTAACTAATTATCTGACCAATTCTAGATCAAACAAATTTAGTATCCCTGATGTCATCCCAGTACTTGAGGGGATGAGACAGGAAGATCTCAGGCTTGAGGACAACCTCAATAGCCTAGTGAGACCCTGTTTCAAAACAAAATATAAAAAAATCTGGGGGTATAGCTCGAAGGTAGAATGCCTCTGGTTTCAATCCCCAGTACCCCTCCACATAAATAAGTAAATAAATAAATGAATAAATTATAATTAGGGTTAAATAAGCACTTTTTTCTATCCTTTATAAATTTTAACTAATTTTCTAACCAATTCTAAATTAACAGATTTTCTATCCCAATGTTCTTTGGATGAAGTGCCTTCCCATACTGGTGGTTCAAATCACCCTAACTCTCATCTGAACCAGTATAATGAATCCTATGACATGTCTTTCAATCTCTTGTATATCTGTATTCAAATCAACTTTCAACAATGTTAGCAGATTAGTTTTTTTTTTTTTTTTTTTTTTGCGGTACCAGGGATTGAAAGCAGGGGCGTTCTACCTCCGCGCTACGCCCCCAGCCCTATTTTTTATACTTTATTTTGAAACCGGGTCTCACGAAGTTGCGGAGGGCCTCGCTAAGGAGAGTGAGAGAGAGAGAGAGAGAGAGAGAGAGAGAGCTGAGGCTGGCCGCGAACCCGGATACTCTGGTCTCCACCTCCCAAAGTACTGGGATTACAAGCGTGCACCACCACGCCCGGCAGCAGATTAGTTTTCTGACAACAGCTCTGATTATCTTTTATCAATTCAGAATAGAGTCCTCATTCTGGCATCATAAATCTTCTACAGTATCACCCAGATTTTTTTAACTTTACTTTAGTATACACTAATTCCACTCAATATAGACATTATGATATTTTCTAAATATTTCTATGCTCATTCCATGTAGCAAATAAAAACTTCATTTCCTATCTTTTCTTATTGGTGCATTGTACTCATACATCTTGATGAGGTTCGGGGTAGTAGAGGCATTTCCTATCTTAAACTTTAAATTTCTTTGATTATCCTAGATCTACTTCCATTAAATGCTTTCTAATATACCTTCTCTTAAAACATAGATAAGACAAAGCTGTATAATTTTCCATATTTATTGATTTTGGCACTAGCTTTTAATATGGACTAATGGGTCTATCTTATAAACTTCTGCAGTACTCCAAATTATACAGAATTCCACTTCTTTCGTGAATTGTCATAAATGAACATTAACTCTATTAAACAATATATATAGTATCACACAAACTGGTAACACAAACTTTTGTTTTTATAGTTTATAAAATATTCTCCTGAAAATGAATATTTAAATTGATATTACTTGTTCTAATAAGATTCTTTATTTTGAATGAATTAATGTCAATATCATCTTTAAATCAATTATATTGTATATACTTTTATACATATGAATACATTTCACTTATTTTCTGTTCTTAATTTATTCTTTTACACTTTTTAGTTACACATGATCAATATAAGACAAGGTTATAATTATCAATACTAGAAACACATGTTCCTTTGCGTTCTTTATAAAATTTAATTCCTTACAAAACTTGCTTTTGTGATATATCACAAAATGTATACATATATAATATATTCATACATATATACACAAGTTTTTTATTTTTGTTTTGTGTTATATATTTCCATATTTAGCATACAAAATTTATTGCATGTATATTATATTTTAATCACCCCTCTATATTTGTTTGTTTGTTTTAATTTAAAGGCTTCATATGTTCAGGGATGGAACTGGAGATCATATGTTAAGTAAAAAATTCCAGGCATGGAAAAATGAGTACTGCATGACTCATTAATATGTGGAATCTAAAATAGTTGATTTTATAGAAGTAGAGAATAAGCTAGGTGTGGTGGCACATGTTCATAATCTCAATACTAGGGAGGCTGAGACAGGAGGATCTCAGGTTCAAGACCAGCCTTAGCAACTTAGCGAGACACTCAATGGCTGGGAGTGTAGCTGGGAGGTAGAATGACCCTGGGTTCAATCTCCAGCAACACACACACACACACACAAGCCGAGAATAGAATGGTGAGTACTAGAGGCCTGGGAGTGTGGTGTAGAGGGGGAGGTATGGGGAAAAGTTGATCATTGGTGCTGTTACAGTTAGATAGAAATAAGAAATTCTGGTGTGCTGTTGCACAGTAGGGTGACTGTAGATAATTATATAGATAATCATAATATTAGCTTTAAAAATATAAGAAATATAGGAAGTCATTTAAAAATTTTTCACCATAAAGAAATGAATGTTTGAGGAGATAAATATGTTGAACCTGATGTGAACATTGTACAATGTATATCAATATCAAGACATTACCCAGTGCCACACTAATATTTACAATTTTTGTGTTTTTACATATCAATTGAAAATTATAGGATAAAGCAACAATGCTCTGGTAACTTATTTACCATAATTTATTTTAATACTGTCCTGTTGAAGTGCATTTAGGTTGTCATAGTTTTTATGTTACTATAAACAATACTACAATAAATATTTTCTGTATGTCTCTTTATGTTCCTACTTGAATTTTTAAGAGAATGAGAATTTGTTAGATTTAATTAAGTTATTTTACAGTAAGAGTTCTGAAAATATATATATATATATGTAGCTTATATACATTCAAATATATTTGCTAAAATTATATATATATTTATTATATACATAATTATATATGTATGTATTTATATATAGTTTTATATGTATGTATTTATTTCTAGCTCACAGTCTTTGGTTAGCATTGAACTCTGTGTTTTCAGAACTCTGATTCAGTCAGGTATTAATCCACCATCTGAATAAATGATGGAAACTCAGCTGAGAAAGTGCATGATATATGACACATAGCTCTCAAAACTTCACTCAGAAATGATAAATATTTATTTAATCATCACGCCCCTCAAAAGGGATGACAGAGTGTGATATTGTCATTGATCTTTCAGGAGGAGAAGCAAAACATCTACGAACATTGAAGAGCTGTCAGACACATTAGAGTGGGAATTGCTGGGTCAAAGTGCATGCTCATTTAAAAATAAATACATTTTTTTGCAGGAGGCTAGGTCTCCAGAGACAAGAGACAGTAGCCAGAGTTGGATAGCAGGTTACTTTATTTACTGGTGTGGCTCAGTAATCAAAACATGAAAGTGAATTCAGTTCAGAATTTGGGTTGGAGGTGTGTAAATGATGAGTGTGAGTATATGAATGAGACAGACATTGGGGTCAGACTCCAGTTTGCACCTCACAGAGCTGAAGCCAGTGTTGCGTCCACTGCCTGGATCCATGGTCATCCCATAATGTCTAACTGGCAGTCCAGCAAGGACCCTAAAATGTCCTTGGTCTGATCAAAGAGTAGGGGGGCTGTACCTCTTTGTCTATGCCAAGGGATGGCTGAAATAACTCCGTAAGGAGGACGGCTGGACATGGATGAAGTGAGTGTTGTCTGTTATCTGTTTCAGATGCCCCGGCACTAGTCTGGACTCTCTAGGTAGGAATAGGAGGGAAACAGAGTAAGCCTACTCCCTTAGGCCTCATGATCAGGAACTAAAGAAAAAAAAAGAAGCTTATACAGGTGATTAGGGATCCAAACTAACCCCAGGAAGGTTGCACACCCTGCGCAAGGTAAAATGGCCAAACTTTGGAGAGGATTGGTCATCAAAAGGCTCATTAGATCTGGGGATCATCCGACACATTTGGGTCCAAGTCACAGGCAGCCCAAAATGTTCGGACCATTTGTCTTATATTGACCATTGGCTGCAGTTGGTTCAGAACCCCACCACCATGGCTGTGAGGTCCTATCTCCCAGATCTTAGTCACCAATAGGCAGGACTCTAATGGTCAGTCAGAAAATCAGAGGCAGTAACAGGTGAAGCCCAACTAACACTCATTTTGAAAAGTCCCCCAGAAAAAAACAGACCTGCCATGACTGTATGTCTCCTAGACATGACAGCAGCTACAGGCCCCACCGGCACCTTCAGCACCTTCTCACCCATAACCACCTCCTAGTCCATCTGACCAGCTATTCAGTCTGGTAAACGGACCCTGACTCTGCCATCCTTCTCCATCAGCCCCACTGACAACATCTGATAGAGCTTCAGAGAATCCTGTTCAAAAAACAAAACAAAAAACCTCTACTGCCATCTAGTGGCCAGTCTCCCCTAAGGCAGGTTCAGGGAATCCCCACTATAGATGGATGAACAGTTACAGCCTTGTCCACTGACATTTGCGCATCAACCATTTACTACAACAGATCTTCTAAATTAGAAACATCATACTCCCTCCTTTACTGAGAAGTCACAGGTCCTGGATGACCTTTTCCAACCTAACCAACATGCCAAGGGCCTCTTGTCCTCTGCTGTGACCATGTGTGTCGGGCTCTATACCAGCGCACAGAACAATGCGATGAAATAAATGATCTTGAGACTTTATTCCTGGTCTTGAAGAGGTGAGAGGGGAGAAAGGCAAGAGAGCCAAACTCCCCAAACAAAGCTCAGCTCTCCCTTTAATTACAGGTTTACAGAATTTAGGCTGGGTCATCAAATCATTAATGTCTCTGGCTAAGGAGTAGAGCATTGGGTTAGGAATGCTTAGAAGATAAGTTGTTATCTGGCAGTTTTTGCAAGAGCAGCCGAGGCTGCTGTCTCCAGCAACCTCCTTAAGTGGTCTTCCACTTTTAAGCAAAGCAAGCAATAGGTGTAGTAAAACAGGAGGAAATGGCTTAGATAGTGAAGGGGCATGGAGGTCACTATCTTCAGTTCCCTCAAGAAAGGCAGTCTTCTGCCAAAGCAAGCAAGAAGCTATAAATCCTGAAGCCAGTATTTTTTAAACTTAGAACGGTTTCCCACACATGTGCATTCTGCAAGAAAATTGGACACTAAAAAAATGCCCTAAAAAAATAAAAAGAAGGTTGACGACCCCATGAGGAGCCCTTAGGACCCTCCACGGCCCCCTCTCCTCACAGTCAGCCAGGCTGGTTCATTTGAGGACTGAAGGGGACCAGGCCCCGAAGCCCCCAAGGGGCCCATGGTCCAAATGACTGTGTGGGTGGGGGCACAATCTCCAGTTCCTTGTTGACACTGGGGTAAAACACTCAGTGGTAACCAGTCCAATAGCCCCCTCACTAACCAACATGTCGACATAATTGGAGCAAATGCCTCCCAGCTGACCTTCTCCCCCCCCCCCCCGCAAATGCACTGTAGGAGACAGAGAAGTTGTTCATCAACTCTTATATATGCCAGACTGCCCAGTTCCACTGCTGGGTCAGGACCTACTCAGCATATGCAGAGCAACCATCCCCTTTTCAGAAGAGGGTAAAATGACGTTGTCAGTGCCAACCTCTCAGCTAATTTGCTTCCTGCAAATGCCCCATGAATGAGAGTGGAGACTGTTTGAGGGGCAAAAGTGGGTTCCATTAGCCCAGAGGTTACAGCCCAGTGGCCCACTGTATGGGCCAAGGACAATCCACCTAAAATGGCTAGATTCCAGACACCAGTAGTTATTGAACTTTGCCCTCATGCCCAACCAGTGCGACTACGGCAGTACCCAATCCCCCAGCTGGCCCTAGAGAGAATCTAGCCCCATTTAAAGAGACTTCAGCAACATGGTATCATCACATTGTGCCAGTCCCAGTGGAACACTTCTCTTTTGCCAGCCAAAATAGGCAGGAACCCAGTACTACTGACCAGTGCAGGACTTGTGGGTCATCAACCAGGCCACAGTCACCCTACATCTTCTAAGTTTGCTCCTGGCCACAGCAACCTAGTTCACATGCCTAGACATAAAAGATACTTTCTTCAGTATCTCTCTGGCTCCTGCGAGACAAGAACTGTTTTCCTTTAAATGGGAGGACCAAGAAACTGGAACTAAAACTGATATACCTGGACTCAATTGCCCCAAGGGTTTAAAAACTTCCCCACTATTTTTAGAGAGGCCCTGGCCCACAACCTCAAGTATTTTCCTTCCTGCTACACCCTCCTCCAATATGTTGAAGACCTCCTCCTTGGAAATGGGATTCTTAAAGGCTGTGCCAAAGAAGAGACCAGCTGCTCACCCTCCTACAACACTGTGGTTACAAAGTTTCTTAAAAAAAAAGGCCCAGGTCTGTCAACAAAAAGTAAAGTATCTGGGATTCATCATCCAGGAAAAAAAAGAGGCAATTCAAGCTATTCCTGCCAACTGGAGAGCCCTCTGGAAGTTTCTGGGAACAGTATGGTTCTGTCACATTTGGATTCCAAACTTTGCTGCCACAGCAAAACTCCTTTACAAATCCACAATGGGGAGAATAAGGACCTCTTTGTATGAGAAAAATAACAACAACAGATCTTTCAACACCTTAAAAGGCAACTGCTAACCATCCCTGCCTTAGGGGTCCCAGAAGCCTTTCACTTTGGATCAGAAATAAAGAAAACAGCAGTTGGGGTTCTGGTCCAGTAAATTGGGTCTTGGTATTGGCCAATTGCCTATCTCTCAAAGCAACTGGACCATGTCACTGCCTGATGGCACTGTGCCTGCGGGCCCTTGCAGCAACTGCTCTTCTGGTCCCCCAAACAGATAAACTAACCTTAGGACAGAGTCTACAGGTAAAGTGCCCCATTCTGTAGTCTCACTCATGAATTCTAAAGGACACAATTGGCTAACCAATGCCAGGCTTACAAATACCAAGGCTTACTGTAGGAAAACTCTCCTATACAGCTGGCAGGGTGCATACCTTGAATCCAGTCACTCTGCTGCCACTCAGCCATGAGCTGCTCATCCATGACTGTGAGGAAGAGCTGGCAAAACCCATTCAGGAGGCCAAACCTAAAAGCAAACAGTGGTCCAGCCTTTGTCATAAAAGTCACCCAGGACACGGCAGTTGCCCTGGGCATCATCTGGAAGCTTCATTCCACATATAGGCCACAGAGTTCAGGCCAAGTTAAAAAATAATAGAACTATAAAAACTAGGTTAGAAAAACTATGTTAAAAAACCAAGATAACTTGGGTTCAAGCCTCACCCTTAGTCTGGTTTAAAATTGCACACCTTCTGTCTACAGGAACTTTTCATCCCTCCAGGAAAAACCCAGGGGGAAAAAAACTAAACTAAACTACTGCATTTCAGTTACAGGGTTTTCCTTTTTTCCTTCTTTTGATGTCCTCCTGCTTATACTAAGATAATTGTGCTAATCAAGGTTGCTTAGAGGTTTGTTTTCTTAGTCAGTCCTAGTTGAAATGTAAACATCTAAAAAAATATAACTCTTTAAAGTCTAGGCCACTGCACGACTTATGTAGATGATCTTGGTTTGTTTTTTATTTTGTTATACAGTACAGCAAAAAAAAAAAGAAAAAAGAAAACACAGTTGTTTTATTTTATTTATTTAATTTAATTAATTAATGTATTTATTTTTTGTGGTACTGGGGAATTGAACCCAGGGACATTCTACCTCCAAACTACACCCCCAGCCCTATTTTTTATTCTTTATTTTGAAACAGGGTCTCACTAAGTTGCAGAGGGCCTCACTAAGTAGCTGAGGCTGGCCACAAACCTGCGATCCTCCTGTCTCTGCCTCCCAAGTACTGGGATTACAAGTGTGCACCACCACACCCAGCTCCCTCAAAGAGATGCTATGGGAGCCTGGAGTGACACAGCACTGGCATTTCATAAAGGGAAAACAGATACAAATAGACACATATACAGACAAAGTCAATCAGATGAGCCTACAGACAGATGAATGGGAATCTCAGACAACAGATAAGCTAGCAGGACAAGAAGCTGTATTTACAGATGGGCACAAGTCCCCTAGATGAGATTTCCTGGCTTCCATTTAACCATGATTTCAGCATGAGAAGTGCCATAGAAGTTCCCAAAAAGGGAACCAACCAAATGCCCCACCACCACCAAAAAGGGGTCTATATGTGAGGAATCAAAGGGCTACACACTGTACTTTTTCAAGAGGAACTTACCCAGATGGCCAAGATTGTCGCAACTTACTGAATTCAGTTTTCTTTTCACTTTTATCTAGAGACTGAGTTTGACCTTGGTGTCTGTCTCAGTCATACACAAACACTTGTCATTTACACATACCTGGCCTGAAACCTGATGAATTCCAGTTTCATGTCCCTCAGACACTACCTGGGGAGTTTCCCAAGGGGGTGATCAGACCCCTCTTCTGCTATTCTGATAGCAGGGCCAGACTGTGCCCTGGGGCAGCCTACTGTGATTCAGATCTCAGCACTGGATAATGACCTGTTCCATCTCGGGCCTAAGACCTCAGCGACTGTTTGTCCTAGAGTTGACCACCTCCAGACAAGGTCTCCCACAAGATGGTAAAAAGGCCTCTAGCATGCTCAGTGGATCGACATCTGCGACCAGGGAGGCAGACTCCCAAGACACAGATGGGAGTAGGCAAAATAACCGGGTCCCTTCTCTGGAATCAGAACAGCCCAAAAGTGCCTCCTTGCTGACTCTGCCAAAATGTTGCAGGAGGCTAGATCCCTGGAGACAAAAGACAGTGGCCAGTGTTGGGTAGCTGGTTACTTTATTTGCCGGTGTGGCTCAGTAGGCAAAGCTCCTGGTTTGAGACCCGAGCTTAGAACATGCAAGTTCTTTTATGCATTCAGTCACTTAATTTTCAGAGGGGAGGGGTAAGTGTGAGACTTGTTTTACCTAATATTAGCAAGATACAGAAGCAGAACAGCAGTTAGCTTTCGCATTGTTTCTCTATTTTGTAGCAATTCTTGTGCCTTACCACACAGGCTGCCTGGGAAGGCTCTGCTTGTTCACCTCTGAGGGAACCTGTGAGGAAGCCCTTATTCTTCTATCTTTTTCCTAGGCTTCTAGTCAAGAGTAGTCTTCAAGGACATAGCCAGGCTCCTGCCTCACTTCCAAAATATCTTGTACTGTCTTATTTTTCTACTAATAATATATGAGACTATCAGTTTGTCCGTATGCTTATTAACATTGAATATTATCTATTAAATTTTTGCCTATTTAATAGGTCAAAGTTATTCTCCTATTAACATTTTTATTTTAAGTAGATTCTACTGAGAAGTTCATAAGTGTGTATTAGAAGACCAGAATTGTCTTGTTAGCACCCTGTTTCCTATTACCTATTTCTCCACCCTTTGAATGGAGGAAAAGGCACATTTAGAAGTAACAGTCTTGATCTGACTTTATTAACTTTCTTCCCTTTATAAAGGCTACATCTCTGAACAAATGTAGAAAAATTAAAATTTTCTTTAAATTTTTTTCTTGTGGTACTGAGAATTAAACCCAGAGGCATTCTACCTCCGAGGTATATCCCCAGCCCATTTTGGTTTTGTTTTTAATTTTGAAACAGTGTCTTGCTAAGTTGCCCAGGCTGACCTTGAACCATTGATCCTCCTGACTCTGCTTCTCAAGTGCAGGAATTAAAGGCATGAACCACTCTACCCAAGTAAATATTTTATTTTTACAATAAAAGTAAAATTAAAATTCTTTAACTTAATAAATATGTCATTGAAATGGACATTTTCCTTACTGGGGTTCTTGTCTACAATGAGTGAAGAATGACACTCACAGATGGCAGAAAGGGGAGTAAGTAGTTTATTGTAAAGAGAACAGGAAAGGGGAAAAGAGGCAGAAAGAGGCGGTCGGGACCCTGGTGTCCAGCAGCTGCCTCCGGACACTACTTGAGAGTAGCCTGAGCCAAATTCCATCAATTGCAAACTGCTCTCTCCCAAAGTCCATGTGATCTGCCAGAAGAGAAGTGCAGGTCACCCCTAGGGGCCCCGGTTGGCCTTGATGCCCAGCGGTTGCCTTCAGTCACTACCCAAGTGTAGCCTGGGCCAAGTACTGTCAATTACACACTGCTTTCTCTCAAAGTCACACAACCTGCGAGAAAGAGAGAGAAACGCTCCCAAAGGGAGGGGTTCCTGAGTGGGTAACCATTTAGGGGGGCTGGTCTAGGGGTTTATATACTTCTCTGAGTCCTCTTTCGGTTGGGGTCTCAGAGACAGTTTTCTGGGATTTGCATAGTGTCCTTCTTTGAGTCTCCTTCTCTTGGTTGGGTTCCAGATGCTGTTTCCTGAACTCTCCAGGAAATCTCCTGGGATTGTTGATCAGCAGAACATTTGGAGTTTTGTGAAGCTCTGGTCACTCTCAGGAAACTTCTGATCTCATTATCACTCTGGAAGCTTTGGTCCTTTTCAGGAGGTTTGGAAGTTAGCATTTGTTGCCTCTCAGGAAATTAAGGTTTTCTATGTGGCCCTCAGCCCTATCTACCTACTTCTTTTCTACCTCCTCATCATTAGCATGAAAAACACCAAAACTGTATGGAACATAAGTTGAAAAATAGCAGTCTCTATGTTTTCCCTACTCTGCTGCCCTCCGTTCCTCAAAAACATTCTCAGTGTTGACAGAGATGTAACATTTCTGTATCGACCATTATATCTTTGAATGCTACATATATTTTAGTTATCTACTGATATCAAATATACAAATATAAGCTTATTTTTTTGTTGTTGTTTTGTGGTACTCCGGATTGAATCTAGGGACATTTTACCTCCTAGCTACACCCCCAGTGCTTTTTATTGGTGCATTATAGTCTCACATAATAATGTAAATCACGTTGACAGTGACATACATGCACACAGCACTTGGTGTCCCCCCTCCACCTTCCCATTTTCCCCCTTCCCAATACAGAGTCCTGAGACCGACATTGGTATTTTCACATATGTACACATAGTCAATGATAGCAATTCCATTAATGAGCTTCAATCTTCCTCCTCCCCTTCCCTTAGACCACTTCCTTGCCTCCACTGAGGTTTCTCCTCCATTATCTGGAGTCCCTCTTTATCCCAATTACTCCCTAGCTTGCACATATTAGAGAAACATATGGCCCTTTTTTTATTTTAAACAGGATCTGGCTAAGTTTCTGAAAGTTTTACTATGGTGTAGATGATGTCCTGAAACATGCAATCTTCCTGTTTCAGTCTCTCAAGTATTGAGAGTACTAGCACCTATCACCATGCCCAGCTCTAAGCTTGGGTTTTAAAATAAGAACCATTAAATTATTCTTAACAAGTGTGTTGTTCAGTAATTTGAACAAAGCCCAGAGAGCAGAACTCACCTCTTCCATAGTATCTGCAAGTGCTGAATGTTCAAGTTGACTTTATTCATATGTCTGGCACTTTAGCTAAAATTACTTTACTTGGAGAGGGCTGGCTAAAATGAAACAATTTCATGTCATATTTTGATTTTTATTTCTCATTACTATTGATTAAATTCTTCAGTTTTCCTCCATATAATATATATTTCTATTTCCAGGAGGTATCCTCACATGCTTTCTCTAGCAAGGTAGCCAAAAATATTACATAGAAGATCAGGGTTTTCAAGAACAAGGAAGTTAAGATTAGCAGTCCTCTTATAGACTAGACCTGGATTTGGAATATTCTTTTAGTCTAAAATAAGCATAATCCTGGACCAGATTTAAGAGTGTGGTCATGTAAGTACCTTTGCTGAAAGGGGGAAGTGATAAAATAGTGATTGTCTTTTCTTTTACTCAAAAGGGTCCAGCCATTGGTCACAAAGTATTCACTCAAGAATTTATAACATTATGTTCAAGATTAAATTCCTGGGGTTTGTGATAAATCATGATCAGGCATAAATGAGACTTCTCAGTTATGGCTCATCTTTTTTGTTCACTTCTGATTTAAACAGATAAGATATCTGTTCACATACCCCACGCCTAACAAGCAATTTTTAGGCAGGTACCTGAAAATATGTCCATTTTAAAGGGTTGAAAATGAGTTAACATCTCAGACACTGGTCCAATGAAGTTTTGGGAGACAGTCTAGCACATGTCCCCAGTTTCTGGATTGTTTTGTTTTTCTTCCTAGGAGAGATTCTGGGTGGCTGTTATGCTAATTCTTCTGGTTTCTTGGTTTCGCCCTTTGAGTAATAATTACTCTTCCAGCTTTCTCATCTGCTTTATGTCCACAGGAAATTGAGGGTCCCGAGGTTCTTTTTGTTTCATAGGTCATTGACATTTTTAGTCCAGGTTGATATAATTTTCTCAAAAACATTATGGATTCCTACATAACAATTTATGTTCCTTTCTTCAGAAAAAAATAGAAAGAAAGTCCCACTCCAAATCCCTTTCAAAATCCCCTCTCTCATGAGTCAGGATACTAGGGGACAAAACTGTTGAGACTTTAACTGTCTCCTGTCTAGTTCACAGGGTTTTGGAAGCAAACCCTTACATTTTTTTTTTTTAGAAGAATAGTTATCAACCTTAGAAATTGAGAAACATGCCCTTCAAAAATGATTCTCCTTGATAGGATCTCCACCATGAGGACATGTTTTGCTTGAAGCACCTTAAATATATCTTTGCCTTGGGGTTTTATTTATTTTGAGAAACACTTGTGCTCTAGAGAGGTTTGGAATTAAAGACACATTACCAACTTTGCACATAAGTACTGTGATGAAAATGTTTTCTCTAAGTTATGATTGAAAAATAAGGAGTTCCTTCTCTACTTTATCTCTTCCTATCTGTCTCTTATCTTTCTTTTATATGAAAATTGAACTTTCAATATTCTACTTGAATTTTCTTAGCTAACTCCACAATGACATTAGGTGTATAGGCATAAAACATACATATATATCTATGTACATGTGTATATATATATATGCTTAAACAATATTTATTATCTTCGTAATATGAAGAAAAAAATCATACACACTTAATCTCTGATTCTATTTCCCATTTTACTGTCTGTGGATCTGTTAGTTAATTATAAATTTTTATTTTAGTGGTTTCAGGATTTGGATAAAATAATCAGCTACTTTCATCTCTATTTAGTGACTTTATAAATCTTTTATCATCTATCATGAAATATTAATTCATCTATTATGAAATTAGGCAACATGGAATTCATACTTCTTTGATAATATACGAACAGATTTTGTCAGTTAAAATTTTTAGGTCACAATGAATAGTATATTGCACGAGTTCTCTATTTTGATCTACATGAATATTTTTGTTTTTATTTATTTTATATTCTTATTGGTGCATTATAATTTACATCATAGTGAGGTTCAAAGTAAATAATTTTTAAAGAATGAGGTTTTGCCATTTGCCATTTGCTAATTTTTAAAGAATGAGGTTTTTCCACTTATATAAATATTATACACTCTGATGCATTATTGTGTTATTAGTCACATTTAAAAGTTCAATCCTTAGATAAGTAGAGTTTGCTGTTAAACTAAAACTCTTCCAAATACGAATAGATAAAGAAATCACTCATTTTGTTCTGCTCATTTTTCTTGTGTAATTGTACCTCATATTTTCTGATTTCTTTAGTCTAATGTCAAATTCTATCTTGGATTATTTCTCCCCACCCTTAACTCAACCTGATTGTCTAAAACCCTAAATTGAATATGATTTATTTCACCCATAGAAGTTAAAATAAAATATTTTCCTTTTTTTTTTTGCAGTACCGGGGATTGAACGCAGGGGCGTTCTACCTCTGCGCTACGCCCCCGGCCCTATATTTTATACTTTATTTTGAAACTGGGTCTCACGAAGTTGCAGAGGGCCTCACTAAGGAGAGAGAGAGAGAGAGAGAGAGAGAGAGAGAAAGCGCTGAGGCTGGCCGCGAACCCGGATCCTCTGGTCTCTGCCTCCCAAAGTACTGGGATTACAAGCGTGCGCCACCACGCCCAGCTCCAAAAATATTTTCTAACATTGAAGGATAATTCAATGACTAAAATCCATTTTTCTTTACCTGAGATATTTCCTCTACAGAACATACTTTTATTTTTGATACTTGGGATTGAACCCAGGGGCATTCTACCTCTGAGCTATACTCCTAGCCCCTTGTTTGTTGTTTTGTTGTTGTTGTTTTGAAGCAGGGTCTCACTGGGTTGGTGAGAGTCTTTCTAAATTGTTGAAGCTGGTCTTGAACCTGAAATCTTTCTGCCTCAACCTCGCAAGTACTGGGATTACAGGCATATGCCACCAAACCCAGTCAGAACTTACTTTTTAATATTCTAGTTTATAAATATTATGAATTTGTGACAAGAACTCTCAAAACTATTTTTTCCTATATTCTATATATAGTTGATATTTTCTCCCTTAATCACAGACACCTTTTTCTTTTATGATCACTTTAAAGTTATTTAATTTATGGAGTCTCTTTTCCATTATCTCTAACATTTAACTTTGGGGGCAATTTTATGAGAACTTGAGATTGATAATAATAACATTCATAAATTCATTTTTCAAAAAATCTAGTTTTGAAATTACATTTTTTTGTTAAAATCTTAGCTAAGTTACTGGAAGCATAAAACTGGATAAATTATGCAAAATCTGTATCTTTTTTATATATATTACTGTAGATCATGATAGTCTATTTCATAGAGGACTTATGAGAATGAAATATGATCATATTGGAAAAGCTCTTAGATGAATACTGGTCATATAAGTAAAATAAAAGTATTTTACATATCAAGAATTCAAAAAACCAAAGCCACAAATTTACTTTTCTACTAACAAAATTCAAATCTTAGAGTAGGTTAAAATTTTTTCATGTATAAATCCATATAGAAAGACAAAGCACATTTGGTTTTCTTCCAGTGACAAATCACAGTTCATTATAAAGATAAATCAAACTATTTATAAATGGTAGGATGTACATTCGATAGATAAACAAAAATATAGAGATCTAGACATACCAGTATACCATACCATATGGATGATTCATGTAAAATCAGTATATATATTTCTTGACCAATATTCACTAATTCACTAATGTTAAGTTAAACACATTACTTTTTATATGAACTTGTTATACATGGATACACACACACATGATGGCTCCCAGTCATGCTTTAAAGAACACATTGCATTTAATTTTAAGAGTTCTTGAAATATGACAGTTAAATATGTCAAGAACTTTTTCATAATTACTGAGAACAATTGTTAAAGTGTTGATTCTGAAATGTCACATCTTGTATAAACATTAATAAAATATTTTAAGCTTTATTTTAAAGTGAAACTTTAGTTTTATGCAACATATGTCACAATAAGGTTATTTTAATTCTTCAAAATTGGAGAGAAGATGATCTTCATATGATGGAGTTTTTCTCATTTAATTTTGTTTGAGTTTATAAGTGAATATTGCTTGAGATGAATTATTGAGCCTTGTGCAAAGTCAAAGAGAAGACTTAACAAGGAGCCTTGATCATTTTGCATAATCAATGATCAATTTCATGTTCAGCAGAATACACAGAAAATCCATATATCTTTGAACCCTATTATGACAGAAAGGGAACAGCTAATATATCAAGTGAAAACTTGTCAATTAATATTATTATGTGTTTCACATGAATATGAACTATTTTTGATTAGTGTTTCTGATTGGTATAGATAATAACACATTCTGCAAGTCAGTTGCCACATATCATATGCTTGATGCCTTAATATTTCCCTTAATAACAGCACAACCCATCACAGTAGCTATAAGCAAGGATACTACTTGAATGAACCTACAGTTGTTTAGATTTATTCTTTATTGTCCACTCAATTTTTGCATATATCAGAACAGTGAATAAAATAAAGCTTCAATAGACAATACCACCTTTAAATTTTTAATATTTTTAAGGATGGTACTAGTTGCTTCCTTTCCCTCACTTTGATATAACATATTGGTTATCATTTACTTTGTTGTGCTGGGAGATGAATTTTTCAATGATTTCCCTTGGCCATCCCCATTTTGATACCCCTCACCCTAGAGTCCATGGACTTCAAGAGGAAGTTATTCCAAATTCCAAGTATGTCAGTCTCAACTCTACACTTGTTAACAAAGGAACGAACACATTAATATGTCTTCAAATTTGGTAGACTTACTAGAAGCTGAAATTTAGCTAGCACTGAATTTTATTTCTTAGTCATATACCATACTAATAGAAGTGTTATCGTGCTTTATGTCTGCAGTTATGAATGTCAACACAGATACTATATCTAATAGTATTCAGAAATATCTAGAAATTTTCTTTTCCCCAGTCAATAGGCATAGAGTTCTTTGGGAAAGGATTATGAAAAACTTTATAATATATACTTGATGTGGTGCCCTCAGCTCCCATACTAAAACCCTAGTCATTCTCTTTAATGAATGAATTGTAGAACTTAAAATTGGTTCAGATTTAGAAATGGAGGAAGGAATGTATTTTCATGAAGACTACTCCCTCATAGTTCTGCTTCTCCATTAATGCCTATGTTTAACTATAGATATTGTTATAGGTTGGGTCTGAAATGTCACCCAAAAGCTCATATGTTGAAAATATTCCTCAGTGCAGCAAGATTCAAAGATTGGGGATGGCTAGAGGAATTGGGTCACTGGGTGCATGTCCTTGGGAACTGTATATGTCCCTGGCCACTTCCTAACTTTCTCTCTATTTCCTGGCCACCATGAGGTGAAAGTGGCTTTTCCTCCTCCACCATGCCCTGAGGCCCTACAGGAGTAGCTTCTGCCTTAGAGTCAGCCAACCATGGACAGATGCATCTGGATTGACCTCTAAAACTGTGAGTCAAATAAATCTTTTTCCTTCTAAATTGTGTCTGTCAGGTATTTTGGCAGCAATGATGATAAAGCTGACTAAAACAAATATTGAGTTGTAGCCTATTTAGTTGCCCCTTTTTGCCCTTACAGACACCACACTCTATTAACCTTCATAAATCTCTGATACTCAATGTCCTCTGACTATCCCTCTAGGCTACTTGGACATTATGGTTATTGTGACTCCTAAGATTGAGATACATAACACCATCCACCTGGTACTGGGATGTACACTGGAATGCCAATGTTCATTTTTTTATAGATATGTGTGATATGTGGAAAAATCTATTATATAAAGAGAAATTTTAATATTTAGATGGATTATTTTTAGTTAGGTAAAACATTTTCCATTTTTATACATTTATTGATACATTATGGTTTCACATCATAATGTAGTTCAAAGTGATAGTGATATATATATATTCACACAGCCCTTGGTACTCTCTCCCCCAGCTCCCTCCCCACTCCCCCTTTTCCCATACATGATATTGGGCTTGGCATTGGTAATTCTTGCTTATGTACATAATGTCAATGAAATGTTTCCTTCATTAATTCTTCTTCTATCCTCCCTCCCCTAGACCAACTCCCTCACTCTACTGGGGTTTCACCTCCGTCATTTAAAGTCTCAATTACACTATAGCTTCTGCCTATGAGAGAAAACATATGACCCTTTCTGTGACTGGCTAATCTCATTTAACATAATGTTCTCCAGGTCCATCCATTTTCCTGTAAATGACATAATTTTCTTTTTCTTTATTGCTGAGTATAATTCCATTGTGTGTATATCCCATAATTTTGTAATCCATTCATCTGTTGATGGACAACTAGGTTGGTTCTGTAATTTGGCTATTATGAATTGTACTGCTATAAACATGGATATGCATATATTACTATAATATTTCAATTTTACTCCCTTTGGAAAGATACCCAGGATTGATATAGCTTGATCATATGGTGAATTCATTCCCAGTTTTCTGAGGAATCTCCACATTGATCTTCATAACAGCTATACTAATTTGCAATTTGCAGTGTAGAAGAGTTCATATTTCTCCGTATCCTCACTAGCATTTATTGTTGTTTGACTTATTGGTGATTGCCATTCTAACTGGGGTTAGATGAACTCTCAGTGTAATTTTGATTTGCATCTTTCTGATTGCTAATGATGTTGAACATTTTTTATATATTTATTGACCATTTGTATTTCTTCTTTTGTGAAGTATATATTTAGTTCAACTGCCAACTTCTTAATAAGGTTATTTTTTTAGTGTTAAATATTTTCAGTAATTTGTATATTTTAGATATTAGTCCTCTATCAGAGCAGTAGCTGGCAAAAATCTTCTCCCATTATTTAGGCTCTGTCTTTATACTCAATGATTTATTTGATGGACAGACACTTCTAATTTTAATATCATTCCATTTATTAATTCTGGTTTTAATTTTCTGAGCTTTGGGGATCTTAATGAGGAAGTTTCTACCTATGCATATATGTTGGAGTGTGGGACCTATGCCCCCCTCTAGTAATTTCAAGGTCTCTTATCTAAGTTTCAGGTCTTTTATCCATCTTTAGTTGACTATTGTTCAGGGTGAGGGGTAGGGATTTAATTTCATTTTTCTACAAATGGATAAACAGTTTTCCCAATACCATTTGTTGAAAAGGGTGTCTTATCTTCAATGTATGCTTTTAGCACCTTTATTGAATATCAGTTGGCTGTAAATGTGTGTATTTGTTTCTGTGTCTTCTGTTCCATTGTTCTATGGATCTGTTTTGTGCCAAAACCATGCTGTTTTATTACTATGGCTCTGTAGTATAATTTGAAGTCCAATATTCTAGTACCTCCATCATGGTTCTCATTACTGATAATTGCTTTGGCTATTCTGGGTCTTTGTTTTTTCATATGAAATTTAGAACTGATTTTTCTAAGTCTGAAAAATGACAATGGTATTTTGATAGGGATTGCATTGACTCTGTAGATCACTTTTGGTAGAATGACCATTTTGATATTTATTCTCCCTATCCAAGGACATAGGAGATCATCCATGTTCTAAGATATTCAATTTCTATCTTTAGTGTTTTATAATTTTCATTGTAGAGGTCTTTTACCTACTTGATTAGATTTATTCCTAAGTATTTTATTGTGTTTGAGGTTACTGTAAATGGAATTGTTTTCTGGATTTTCCCCCCAGTGGATTCATGGTTGGCATACAGAAAAGCTACTGATTTTTAATTGATTTTTGTATACTGATACTTTGCTGAATTAGTTATTCAGCTCCAGAAGTCTCTTAGTTGAGTTTTTTGGGTCTTCTATGTATAGGATCAAGTCATCTGCAAATAGGGATCATTTCAATTCTTCTTTTCCTATTTTTATTCCTTTGATTTTCTTCTCTTGTATTATTGCTCTGGCTAGAGTCTCGAGTACTATATTGGAAAGGAGTGGTGATAATGGACATCCTTGTCCTGTTCCTTTTTTTAAAGGGAACTCTTGAAGTTTTTCTCCATTTGATATTATGTTGGCTTTGGGTTTCTTGTATATTGGCTTTATGATGTTGAGGAAAGATCCCTCTATTCCAATTTTCTGCAGTGTTCTTAACATGAATGAGTGTAGGATTTTGTCAAATGTTTTTCAGCATCTATTGAGATGATCATGTGGTTTTTGTTGTTAGTTATATTTATGTGGTGAATGACATGTATTGATTTGCATATGTTGAACAAGCTGTGCATCTCTGGAATGAAACCACCTAGGTCATGTTGGACAATTTTCTTGATGTAGTTTTGAATGCATATTGCTAGTATTTTGTTTAGCATTTTTTGCATCCATATTCATTAAGAATATTGGTCTGTAATTTTCTTTTCTTGACATATCTTTATTCAGTTTTGATACTAAGATGATATTGGCCTCATAGCACAAGTTTGGAAGAATTCCATCTCTATTTCATAGAATAATTTGTGAAGTATTTGGTATAGGTTTTTTTTTAAGTTTTTGTAGAATTCAGCTGGGGATCTATCTGGATATGGACTTTTTTTGATGGCAGGCTTTTTATTTGTGTTTCTATGTATTTGCTTACTGTTTTTCAGTTTAGGATTTCTATATCCTCGATTCAATTTAGGTAGTTGTATATGTCTACAAATCTGTCAATTTCTTCAATGTTTTCCAGTTTATTGGAGTACAAATTTTCAAAATACTTTCTGATGATCCTCTGGATTTCCCCTTTCTGTGGTGTTGTCTCTTTTTTCATTACTTATTTTATTAATTTGAGTCAATTTTATCTTTCTTTCTTTCCTTCTGGCTAAGGGTGTAACAATCTCATTTATCTTTTCTAAGAAGCAGCTTTTTGTTTTGTTGATTTTTGTATTCTTTGTTCACTATATACTTGATTTCTGCTGATTTTATTTATTTTCTGATTTCTACTGTCTTAGGGATTAGTCTGAAGGATGTGTAGTGTGTCATTATGTTGTTTATTTGGTGACTTTCTGTTTTTCTTATGTAGGCACTCAGTGCCATAAGTTTTCCACTTAAAACAGCCTTAAAAATGCCCCATAGATTTTTGTATGTTTTGTATCTATTTTCTTTTAATTCTGGGAATCTTTTAAATTTCTCCCTTCATTTTTTCTGTGATCCAGTTCTCATTCAAAATGTATCATTCTGCCAGGAATGGTGGTACATGCCTATAATCCCAGTACGTGGGAGGCTGAGACAGGAGGCTTGCAGATTTGAGGACAGCCTCAGCAAGTAGTGAGACTCATCAACCTAGCAAGACCCTGCTTCAAAATAAAAATAAAAATAGGACTAGGGGTATAACTCAGAGGTAGAATATCCTGGGTTCAATCCCTAGTACCACACACACAAAAAAGTGTATCATTCCAATATCCATGTATTTATGCAATTTCTTTTGTCTTTTGGTTGATGATTTCTACTTTTATTCTATTATGGTATGAAAAGATTCAAGAATTAAGCTGGTGCTTGCTTTGTGGTCCAGAGTATGTTCTATTTTGAAAAAGTTTCCATGAGCAGATGAGAAGAATGTGCATTCAGTTGTTGTTGGTTGGAATATTCTGTATGTTTATTAGGTTCATTTGATTTAGAGTGTTCTTTATGTCTGAAGAGTCATTACTTATCTTTTGTCTGGAAGATTGATCTAGTGGTATGAAAGGTGTGTTAAAGTCTCCCAAAATTATTGTTTTGGGTTATATCTGAGATCTAACTTCTCAAAGAGTTAGTTTTACAAAATTGGGTGGGGATTTTATAAAACTAACATTTGGGGAAAAATGTTTACTTTCATCACAGTATTTCATTTTTCCATTTGGGGAATAAATGTTTACTTTCATTGTATCTTCTTGTTGGATTGTTTCTTTTATTAATAAGAAGTGACCTACTTTGTCTCTTCTGATAAGTTTTGGCTTAAAGTCTGCTTTTTTGGATATGAGAGTTGCTTGTTTTTAGTCTTCATTTGCATAGAATATCTTTTTCCATCCTTTCACCTTTAGCCTATCAATATCCTTGCCTGTAAGGTGAATTTCTTGCAAAAACATATAGTTAGATTATGTTTTTAATTAACATTTATAAATTCACAGTATTTATGGACTCCATTGGAGCTGCTTGGGTCCCTGCAGGAAGGGTCTTTAGTTTCTAGGTCCCAATTAGTTCAAATGCAGTCACAAGAGTTCACTGGGCAATTTGGCTGGATGGTCTGTAGATTCACAGTGGTCTTGAGAAAGCTTTTTGTAGCCACTAAGGTCCCTGGAGGAAAGGTCTGTCATTTCTTGGCCCAGAGAAATTCAGCTACAGCCACAGGAGTTTGCATGGGAGTTTGGCTGGGCTTCCTGGAGATTTACTTAGCTCAGAGAGAAGAATGTGACTGTATTTGGTGATGGTTCTCTGCAATCACCAGGTTGAAAAGATTTAGCTTCTTTGCTGGAGTTGGTCTCTGAGAGCTACTAGGTTCCAGCAGCTACTAACTTCTGTGTGCATTTGCCAAGATTAGTAAATATGTTTTATAAAATAAGTATTTGAGGATATGTGTCCATTATTATTGACTTCAGTGTCCTATCATAATATCAACAAATATATATTAAATTATTTTAGGCTTAATGTATACTACATAACTAGGCATGTTTTAATATTCTTCAAACATGAAGTAAATTTAATTACAAGACAGTATGAACTAAGTATTAGTATATTGTTTCAACTTTTTTCTTTTAAAAACTTCAAATGAGACATTTTTCTGTCAACCCAAAATTAAAATTGAATAGCAAAGTTTGCAAAGAAAGAAATGTATGATTGAGACTCAGCACTGTTTAAATTAGTAAATCATATAAGGTATATATTATTTTATAATACATCAATTTAAGTATATATAACATCCAAATCTAAATAGATTCTAAGTGAACATGTTCCTCCTGTATTTCATGTAAGTGACATTTGTAGAACCCTTTAACACTTAATACATGTTTACATTCCTTTTGAATGTGTTTAGTAAACCATTCCTAAAAGGTGAATAATCAACTGTAATCGAATTAAAATTATATTTTTAAAAATGTGAGGTCAATATTCTGTAGGAAATAATCCAGTTTCAGAAAGATTCAGCCAAAGAAAGTATGTGAAGAAGATGACATCTTGTCCTGTGATTTTATCTTCTGATAATAACGAAGAGCTTGATATCAGGAGGTTGAAACAATTAGCTACTTATTTGTAATACCCCACCCGAAAGCTATGAGTACAAATGTATAAAGCTGGATTCAAGAGTGTTAATTTTCCCAACCCTCTTTTTAAATTTCCTTACTATATATTTGCATGTAGAAGTGCCTTACTGATAGTCTTTAAAGTTATAAACTTTTTATATTCTAACTATATAAAATAAAAGATACATAACAGGTATATTTGCATCTTAAATATAGCTTCAAAACTAGATAAATCTAACATTCCAACCCAGGATTATTCATTCCAATTCTGTAATCTTGGGTATAATTAGTATATCTTGTATTACTGGTCTATCACCGAGTTAGGATAATTGTATCACAATTCATGACTCTCATTTGAATGAAATAATAAATGCAAAGCCCCTTCACTGTAATCACTCAAGTGATAGGTATTATGTTCTTTTGATTAAACTTCTTGCCTTTGTCTATATAATTAAAGTAAAATAAATCTATCATATAAGTAGTTATGCAGAAGCATTACCCAAGAAATGATGCCTTTGTGTTTCAAAATGTTAAAGGGAGTCAATTTTTGAAACATAAACATTTAAAAATTATATTAGTGTAAATTTGGTTTAAAATACATTATTTCCTGGTTCTATGTAAGACCTAGGAAAACACCAAATAAAAACCTTAAATGACTGTGGGTAGTCAAGTTATATTTAGTTCTCCCAGTTGATTTCAAATGCACACTGATTGCAGGAACAACAAACATAATTCCTGCGATTAAATGAGTTGCCTAACTTGATAAATACCTGTATACATTTAGCTGGATTCAAGATTCTAGAATAGATTTTAGAAACTTAACTATATAGGAGAGGCTAAAGATTGTGTATTTGTAATTAACACCTCTTCTAAATGATGAAGAGGAAACAAAATACATGATTTTAATTTTTTTTTCTGAATCACTAACACATTTTTCCTAATATGCCTTGCCTATTTTATGTTTGTTACAATTCACAGTGCTATGGAACAAAAATTTTATTTTATCAGTGTTCCTAAAACGCCAAGGAGAACCATTTCTTCAAACAACAAATTTTCATGAATAGAGTCAGAAACAATTAGAATATTTATATATGTGTATATATATAAATATGGTATGTGTGTATATATGTATATATACATATGTATCAGCTTGGTGTTGAAAAATACACCTTATATTCAATAGCCTAGCTTAGCAATTCTCTGTAATAGAGAGTACCCTAAAAATACATACAAATCATAATATAAACTGTTTGTATTTTTTGACAAAGTAAGTAAATTTGAGAAGTGAATAATCCTCTTAGAATTCAGCAAGAAAAAGTACTTATGTATAGAACATGGAATATAAAATAATTTTTAGAAACTCATAAACAATTTTTTTTAACATGCCAGCATATAGCTCAGACAAATCTCATGAACACCTTGTCCAGACATGCCAGCATAGAGCTTCAGAAACTTGTCTGGTCATGTCAGCATAGGGCTCAGACCAGCACTTCTGTGCTGCAGTAGATAACAGACGCTTGGATCATAAGATGCCTTCTCACCTCTGATGGACTTATGTCATCAATACATTTGAACAGATGACAGGAGTCTGGCAGGTTTGATAAGCCTGGATAAGCTTGCCAATGACACTAGAAAACGCCAAGAAAGTCTTATAAAGATGCTGGCCTTACTAGGAGCAGTGTGCTGAGCTTTGCTTACACCAGTGAGGAGGTAGAAAAAAGTAGGCAGATAGGTCTGAGGGCCATGGTAGAAAAACCTCATTTCCTGAGAGGCAACAAATGCTAACTAACTTCCAAAACATCTGAAAAGAGCAGACCTCCCAAATTTCAAGTGATAATGAGATCAGAAGTTTCCTGAGAGTGACCAGAACCTCACAAGACTTCAGTTGTTCTTTCTGATCAACAATCCCAGGAGATTTCCCAGAGAGTCCAGGAAATAGTGAGCGGAACCCCAACTGAGAGAAGGAGACTCAAAGAAGGATACTATGCAAATACACTATGCAAATCCCAGAAAACTGTCTCTGAGACCCCAACTGAAAGAGGACTCAGAGAAGTACCTAAACCCCTAGACCAGCCACACTAAATGGTTACCCACTCTGGGAACCCCTCCCTCTGGGAGCTTTTCTCTCTTTCTCACAGGTCATGTTGGCTTTGAGAGAAAGAGATGTGTAACTGATGGTACTCGGCCCAGGCTATACTCAGGTAGTGACCCGAAGGCCTTCACTGGACATCGAGGCTGACAGAGGCCCTTAGGGGCGGCCTGCACCTCTCTTCTGGCAGATTGCATGGACATTGGGAGAAAGCAGTTTGCAACTGATGACGCATGGCTTGGGCTACTCTCAAGTAGTGTCCAGAAGGCAGCTGCTGGGCACCAGGGTCCCCATTGCCCGAAAGGGTATTCTGCCTCTTTTCCCCTTTCCCGTTCTCTTTACAATAAACTTCCTACTCCCCTTTCTGCTATCTGTGAGTCTCATTCTTTGCACATCCATAGACATGAACCCCAGTAAGGAAAATGTCCATTTCACCAGGACAGTCTTCCCACATGAATGACTTCGATCCAGAGACTTGCTCCTGTCCTGCTCTTTTTAATGACAGAGGATCAGTGTGAGACTCCTGACCAGCTCAGCACCCAGGCCTCTTCTTGAATCTCCTCTTCCATTTCTGGACTTATTTAATTATTCCCTGCTCCCCGTTTGTTTGTATTACGTTATTTTGCTGATATTTGAAGCACTTTAAGTCTTTGAGTTTATGTGCCGTTCAGCAAATTTATTTGACATAAATTGTTAGATTTGCTAGTGTGAAGTATAATGTTTTATGTTCATTCATTATTAATTTCCTTTGGCAAAGCAGTCATTCAGCATCTGAACTTAGAATTTAGCTTAACTTAGACAATTTCTTGATGAGTTCCTGCATGCTATAACCTTTGCATAGTGAACAAACCTGTGGCATTGTAGAAAGACACAAATCGTGTGTGACATGACTCATTGGTATTAGGACCTTGCAGCCCCATTGCTCACAACACTTTACACACAAGTATCTCTCCCAAAGTACCTTTAAAAGAAAAAGATCTTTAGTGAATTTAGGCTTATAAGTACACAATATCCAATATTACTTATCTGATTATACTTTGGTTCCTGGTTTCTCCCTAGACCTTGAAATTTATTAACTCTTTGCTAATTTTTTATCTACCTCTATTCCTCATCCAATGAACTTCAATCTGTCTATGAATGATTAGTATTGAGTTTATATCTTTTTCTTATGTAATTGTACTTTTTTTTTTCAAGAGAAAGAAGTCCCCATCTTTGGCGATAACATAACAGAAAAAAGTGCAGTATTTTTTTCTTTTCTTTTGATACAACATATTACTTACTGCATCATAAATTTAGAGTCTCCAAACTAATTTGAAGACTTTGAATTTGAAAAGTCTTTAGGAAAACATCAAAGTAGAATACTGAGTTAGAATATAAAAGATAATTATGTATCTATAAGGTACTGCTATGAACTGCAAGTTTCATTCCCTCCCATCACCAAATTTATATGATGGTCAGAATTTAAAAAATAATGTCAGAATTTGAAAAATAATGTACCTTGAAGTATGTATGATTAAGTTTTAGGCAATTTTTATGCATTTCCTTTATTACTAGCATGGCTTGATGGGAAGTATGAGATCAATTCAGGGTTCTATTTGTACTTAATGGTCTAAGTGATACATCTATGGCCCCACTAACTCATAGGAAAAGACTTGTCAAGTCTATAATTTTCTTACCATTTACTCAGAAAGATGTATGCCAATGTGTATGTAGGATCATAAGGAAGCTTGAATATTCTTAACAAGAATGCTTCTGGAAGTAATTTTATTACCCAGAGGAATGATGTAAAAGTTGATAGATAGATTGATAGAAATGTGAAAGATAAACAGACATTTACAAGGGAGAAACAAAAGGCAGGAAGTGAGGAAAAGAAGAGGAGGCTTGATAATGGAAGTGAGTCTCAGGGGCCTTCAAACCAGCTGGCAATCCTTTATTTTTGCATTCTATTGTAATCACTTATTCATAATCATTTTGTCCTTCAATTATACATATTGCGGTACTTGGCTCTAGCTTGTACTTCCTTCCTTTTGTTGGCTATGCAGTTCTGTCTACAACTTTATTCCCTAAGCCAAGAACTGAAGGTATCACAATTTCCTGAATATACAGCTTTATCTTCACTCATTTGCAAACATGCTTTACTCAAATCAATACCATTTCTTATGATTTTTCTATAATTTTCAAATATTTGCTTGGTTCAAAGAGGACATAATAGGAAGAACGCACATTTCTGTTAACACATGCTGTAAGAAGCTAATTAGGATGATCATTTTCCTCCTCTAATATCTAATTGAGCTCATTTTGCTCTTAGTTTCAAATTTGTTGTTTGTAATTTACTCAGAATAAAATGATGAAGCAAGGGAACAAATTAGAAAAATAAGTAGTAATAAATTTATATACAGTTTAGAATTTCTATTATGATAAAAATGGAATTTCAATTTATCGAAAACAGGTGGGGAAACTATTCAATAAGTTACCTTATTGCAACAAATTAATAAGTAGCAAAGTTGTTATTAGAAAACAAACAATCTGATCTAAACTGAAATCTCTTTTCAATGAAACATACTACTTCCTTAAGTAAAAAATTCAATTTTTTTGCAGTACTGGTGATTGAACCCAGAGACATTCTACCTCTGAGCTATGCCCCCAGCTCTATTTTTTTATTCTTTATTTGGAAACAGGGTCTCACTAAGTTGTGGAGGGCATCACTAAGTAGCTGAGGCTGGCTGTGAATACCAGTCTCAGCCTCCCAAGTACTGGGATTACAAGCCTGTGCCACCACAGCTGGCTTCAATTAATATTTTGATGATGATGATGATGATGATGATGATGATGATGATACTGGGGATTGAACCCAGGGGCATTCTACCTCTGAGTTACACTCCCAGCCCTATTTTATTTTTTATTTTCAAACAGGGTCTCCATAATTTGCTGAGTGTCTAGCTAAACTGCTGAGGCTTGCCTCAGACCTATGATCCTCCTGTCTCGGCCTTCCAAATTATAGGCAGGTGCCAACATGCCTGGCTTTCTGTTCTTAATTTTAATAGATTTTTTTGAAATTTTCTACAATTTCAAAATTTAAAAAACTCACATATAGATAGTATTAATTTAGTTCATTTCTTTTTACTACATTGTTTTTCCATTCACAGATCTAATTTTTATTTATTTTAATTTTTTGGCAGTACCGGGGCTTAAACCCAGGGGCATTCTACCTCCGATCTATACCCCCAGCCCTTTATTTTGAAACAGGGTCTCACTAAGTTGTGGAGGCCTCTCTAAGTAGCTGAGACTGACCATGAACCCAGATCCTCCTGTCTTAGTTTCCCAAGTACTGGGATTATAAGCATGTGCCACCACACTTGGCTTCACAGATCTAATTTTTATGTGCTTGGAATTGTACCTGTCTTAGTTTGACCTTCAATACAATAGACTGGGTAACTTAAAGGGTAAGTTATTTTTTTTTCTCTCATAATTATCAAAGATGGGCAGTCCATGAAGAAGGCACCAGCACATCTGGTTTGTGGTGAAATCCCTCTTTCTGGTTTATGGGTGGCCATCTATTCAGTGTAGTTACATGGTGGTGAGGATAGAGAGAGGATTTCCTTTGTGTCTCTTTTCACAGGGACACTAATTCTATTTGTGAGAGTTCCAACTCCATGATCTAATCAATTTCCAAAGCACCACCTCTAAACACCTTCATATGAATTTGGTGATGGGAGGGAATGAAACTTGCAGTTCATAGCAGTACCTTATAGATACATAATTATTTTTTATATTCTAACTCAATATTCTACTTTGATGTTTTCCTAAAATTTCAATATTTTGAGATCTTATTCAACATATTATTTCCCTTTAGCATTTGACATAATTTATCAACCTTTCTTTAATTATTGACTGTTGTAAAAAATTCTCTCTTGATTTTTACTGTACCATTTTGAATGCCTGTTCTTATTTATGTTTGTATTCTCCCCTTTCTCCATGTATTTTAAATATTATAATTCTCTTGAGTTTCATGTTTGTTTTCCTGCTCTTCTCAATCTAGAATCTTCCCTTGAGAAACTTTATTCAGCATCATGTCTTCAATTAACATCAACATGTTAGTGAGTGCTCAGACTTTACTGATGACCTCCATATAGATCTTCTGCATACTTGTTTAAAACTGAATTCAAGTTTCTTGAAAATCAATTTTCTTCTTCCTCCTAAAATTTTTCCAAACCTTCTGGTTGAAGTTTGAGTAGTGTGGTATAACATAGAAAGTTGTCCTTGGAAGGTCTTCTTCATTTCTCTTCCCCTGTATTCATTTTTACCATCACCATTTTTTTGTTAATTTCTCATGTATCATTCTATGTTAATTCCCCTTTATTTTAATACCTCTGTATCTTTGACCATTCTCTTTTTCTTCAACAAATACTTCCTCCATCAACATTTGTCTAATGGCTCTTCAGTACTCATAACAAGTATCTAAATCAAAATCAGAGGATCAGTAGACTGTGGACTAAATATGACAATGTCCTTTGTGGTTACATGATACCCTGCCTTATATTTATTTTAAGGACTATACTATTTTGCAGGCATTATGAATTTATTGGATATTATTTAATTTGGCATTTTTTTTTCGGTACTGGGGATTGAACACAGGGGCGTTCTACCTCCACGCTACGCCCCCGGCCCTATTTTTTATACTTTATTTTGAAACCGGGTCTCACGAAGTTGCAGAGGGCCTAAGGAGAGAGAGAGAGAGAGAGAGAGAGAGAGAGAGAGAGAGACAGGGAGAGAGAGAGCAAGAGAGCTGAGGCTGGCCGCGAACCCGGATCCTCTGGTCTCCGCCTCCCAAAATACTGGGATTACAAGCGTGCGCCACCACGCCCGGCTTAATTTGGATACCTCATCAGAAATTGGACATAGAGAGTACATAACCTTTTTATGGTCAAATAAAGAGATTAATAAGTATTCTTTTTTATTTTGATTAACCATAAATCTCTTAACTAGATGTTAGTGAAACTTAAGCTTCAGTCAGAAATATTTAACATTTATTATTTTTATTTTAAACTTACTTTGCCAAATGCCTTCCAAAATTTAATGAATTATATCTACTAGTCCTTTAAAGCATATTTGTTTTAGATAAATTATTGTGTATGTAATTTTCATCAAAATTGTTTTGAGATGTTCATTATAAACATATCTTTTAATAAAATAACATATTTTATGAGTTTTATTTTTTAAGATTTTTTCTGTTGTTCTATTAATTTTGATTGGCCATATTTATGGAATAGAAACAAGTTATTTAATCACATATAAGGATATCTCAGAAAAAGACTTGATGAAAATCATGTCTTCATTTAGAATAATATATATGTTTTATTTACTGTTAGTTCAAAGTGTCTATTGGAAACATTGAGATCATTTAGAGCAGATAGCCTAATGTGGATCTTATAATTCAATGCTTAACTGGAGAAGTACTGTTATGATTCCAGACTTCCATGGAGAAACAATCCTAGGACAGGATCCAACAAAATAAATTAATTGAAGTTATCACAAAGAAATCAATATCAGGAAGAAGATGTAAGTGACCATGTTTGTTTGTTTTTTTACAGTGC
Source organism: Glis glis (assembly GCA_004027185.1). NCBI lineage: Eukaryota > Metazoa > Chordata > Mammalia > Rodentia > Gliridae > Glis > Glis glis. The sequence goes on along the minus strand of PVJS01011206.1, from coordinate 3,838 downwards.
TAGAAAAATTAATTTATAGCACAAAGACTTTGAGGTCATCATAGGGAAAATTTATTTAACATTCTGGTATATTAAATATAGCACAAAAAGTTATGGAACAAACATTAATTTGGTATTTTAATAATTGTTTATCTCAAGCCGGGCATGGTGGTGCACACTTGTAATCCCAGTACTTTGGGAGGCGGAGACCGGAGGATCCGGGTTCGCAGCCAGCCTCAGCTCTCTCTCTCTCTCTCTCTCTCTCTCTCTCTCTCCACTTAGTGAGTCTGCAATTTCGTGAGACCCAGTTTCAAAATAAAGTATAAAAAATAGGGCTGGGGGTGTAGCGCAGAGGTAGAACACCCCTGCGTTCAATCCCCAGTACCGCAAAAAATAATAATAATAATAATAATTGTTTATCTCAATATGCTTTTCTTTCTCTTTTTAAAGCAAAGAAATAAATCAAATGATTTTTTCCAGTTTTTTTGATACAAGTGATTCAGCATTCACTGAATTCTATCTTTAGGTTTGCCATTATAGATTCCATTATGGGTGGTATAAAACTTTAAAGTCAAAGTGTACTATTTCCTTGACATGATGAATTATCTTTATTTATATTAAATAAATAAATTGCTTTTTAAAATTCATATGGAATAAAATCTCTGCTATGGTTTGAGTGTCTTTGAAAGTTTCATGTGTGGAATATTGGTCCTTAGCAAGTTAGCATTATTCTGAAATTTGTCTATTCAGTTCAGTTGCACATTTTTTATTGGGTTATTTTTTAGCATTATGTTTTTTAAGCTCTTTGTGTATTCTAGATATTGGTCCCTTATCAGAAGAAGAGCTTCCAAAGATTTCTCCTGTTCCCTGTTCTGTATACTCTCTCTTTGGATTCTTGATGGTTTCCTTTGCTGCACAGCTTTTTAATTTAATGCCATCCCACTAATTAATTTTCATTTTAATTTCCTGAAATTTGGGGTCTTATTGAGAAGTTATTACCAGTTCCTATATGTTGGAGCATTGGCCCTATGCCCTCTTCTAGTAATTGCAAAATCTTTGGTCTGATTTCCAGGACTTTGATTCATCTTGAGTTGACTCTTGTGTTGGGTGAGAGGTTGGGGTATAATTCCATTTTTCTACAAGTAGATGACCAGTTTTCCCAACACCATTTGTTGGGAAACAGTCTGTGTATGTTTTTGGCATCTTTGTCAAAAATCAACTGGCTCTAGGGGTGAGGGTTTGTTTCTCTATTTTCTAGTCTGTTCCATTGGTCTATGTGTCTGTTTTTGTGTCAATATCATGCTAGTTTTTGTTTCATCGGGAATATAAACAATAATAAGTGCTGGCAAGGATGTGGGGAAATAAAAATGTTTATACACTATAGGTGTGGTTGAAAATTATTGAAGCTACTAGAGAGATCAGTGTGGAGATTCCTCAGGAGACTGGGAATGGAACCACCACATGATCCAGCTCTACTATTTCTTGATATCTTTCCAAAGAAATTGAAATCAGAATGTTATAGAGATACATGCATATCCATGTTTATAGCAGCACAATTCAGAATAGCCAAATTATGGAACCAGACTAGGTCTCCATGAACAGAAGAATGGATTATGAAACTGTGTGATATAAACATAAAGGAATTTTATTCACCTATGAAGTAGAATAAAATTATGTCATTTGCAGGAAAATGGATGAAACTATGGAATATTATGCAAATTGTGATTAGCCAGTCAGAGAAACTGAAGTGTCATGTTTTCTCTCATAGGTGGAAGGTAGGGAGAAATTGGGATACAAGAGGGAATCCAAATAAAAGAGGAAAACCCCCAGTGGGGCAATGGAAGGGGTCTTGGGGAAGGAAGCACTTCATGATGCTATGTAAATATATGAAATTACCTATACCAACCTCAGCATCATGTATGGGGAAAGGGAGGGAGTTCAGTGGAATCCAGGTGAAGCTTACAAAGTGATGTGTGTGTGCATGTATGTCCCTATCACGCTGAACTTCATTATGATGCGTGATTACAATGCACCATTAAAATGTGTTTTAAAAAAGAGTAAAGAAAAAGAGGAAATAGAAATGACCAACAAATACATATAAAAGTGTTCAGCATCATTAGCAATCAGAGAAATGCAATTCAAAATTTCCCTGATATCCTATCTAATTCCAATTAGAATTACAATAACCAAGAATATGAACAATAATACATGCTGATAAGGATGTGGGAAAATAAGCTCTTAAACACTGTTGGTGGGATTGTAAACTAGTGCAACCACTTTGGAGATCAATATGGAGGTTTCTCAAAAGATTAGGAATGGGACCACCATATGACTCAGCCATAACACTCCTCGGTATCTTTCCTAAGCAATTGAAGTATTTCACATGTGAATATTTATTATTACATAAAATTTCCTATAGTTTTACAAGTCAGATATAAGTGTATAGGAACTACAAGACTTCTAATTAGCTTATAAATTACTCATCATAACCATTATTAATCTCTGACCTATTGTCATAAGGGTGTATTTTAAGAGGTCCATGGATGACATTAGTATGGAGCCTTCTTTTTGTTTTTAAACTCCTAAAACTGGGATTCATGCCTAAAAAAGTCATTTTTGCATGTGCTGATCATGTTGCTAGCATTTTCAGTGCACACAGTTTTCTAAAACTTGGCATAAATGCTCATGAGAAAAATGCATCCTAAACCTGAGTTCCTGAAGTGAAAAAGTATAACTTTTAAATTGTTGCTCATACAGTGTATTTGAATAAAAAATTACTTTGTTTTTTTTTATTTTATTTTGGCACTGTAGTTATTTATCATAGTGGAATTTGAAGAGATCAGGAGTTTGCACCGTATCAGAGTACTGCCCTAATTATACAGGTCATCAAAGCAATTGAGAAATTTCTTTTTCAGTTATAAATGTTGTTGTCTTCAAAGTATCATGCTGCCTAAAAATAAATTCATTACTTCTTGGCATATTCTCTAAATCACACGTATTCTGTATTTTTGTTGTCTTACATTGTTGATTGCTACACGTAAATAAAGTTTACCGTTTAGATGCCAGAGAATTGATGTTAACAAGTTTAGATCTATTTTAAATAAAAATTCTAAACATGGAATTTCAAGAAAAGAAAAAATACCATTTGAGGACAAACTGAGTTAATTAATACATATACATATGTATATTTTAGTGATATATGGAAAATGTCAAATCAAAATTGATTGATTAATAAGAAAAATACATCATCAGTTAAAAGTATTTTTAAATATTTAAGTAACATGGATACATTTGTCTAAGTAGTTTTTCCTTAATTGGGTTACATGTGCCAATAGAGTTAGTATATACTTGTGTCTTTCTTCTTTTTTTTTTTTTTTTTTTTTTTTTGGTGCATTGTAATTATACATTTAATAGGTGTTAGGCTATAAGAGTCATACATGCACACATTGCCCGATTTGCCCTCCCTCAAATCCCACCCCGTTCCCTCCCCGTTCCCTCCCTTTAGTGCTTTGCACAGTGATTTGAGTTTTATAAGTTTGGATTGGATATATACCTCCTGCGTTTTAGTGTGTTACCCTCCACCCCCCTCCCAACTCCCTCAGATAGGTCCTCTTCTTTGTTTATCTAAAGCTTTCCCCTTCTTTGTTTGACGTCCCTTCTGTCTCCTCCTCTCTAGCTTCCACATATTAAGGCGGACATCCGACTTTTCACTCTTTGTGCCTGACTAATCTCACTTAGCATAATGTTCTCTAATTCTTTCCATTTCCCTACAAATGATGTCATTTTGTTCTTCTTTATGGCTGCATAAAATTCCATTGTGTACATATCCCATAGTTTTGTAATCCATTCATCTGTTGAT
>PVJS01011205.1:0-46226 GCA_004027185.1 Glis glis | reverse complement strand
TTTTTTTTTTTTTTTTTTGGTACCGGGGATTGAAACCAGGGGCGTTCTACCTCTGCGCTACACCCCCGGCCCTATTTTTTTATACTTTTATTTTGAAACTGGGTCTCACGAAGTTGCGGAGGGCCTCACTAAGTAGAGAGAGAGAGAGAGAGAGAGAGAGAGAGAGAGAGCGCTGATGCTGGCCGCAAACCCGGATCCTCCGGTCTCCGCATCCCAAAGTACTGGGATTACAAGCGTGCGCCACCACGCCCAACCGAGGGCACTAATTTCATTTTTCTGTCTTCCCCTCCTTCTAGGCCCAGCTTGTGATCTTGCACTGGGATTTTGTTTATTTGTTTGTTTGTTTTGTACTAGGAATTGAACCCAGGGGCATTTTACCTCCAAACTACACTCCCAGGCCTTTTTTATTTTGAAACAGGGTCTTGCTAAGTTACTGAGGCTGGCCTCAAACCTGCAATTCTCCTGTCTCAGCCTCCCAAGTACTTGGATTACAGGTGTGTGCCACCACGCCCAGCTCGCATCAGGTCTTGATTCTTCTTGTCTTTCTGTTGCCCGGGTTTTTAATATTTAACCCTTGGCCAGTTGAAATTTGTTTGGAGATTGCGTATCCCCAACCCCCAGTGATGTTCTGGCCTTGGGGCCTGAGCTGGAAGAACGGGTCATCACATTGCTCCACAATTTGCCACAGTAAGGGTGGGCACTGTGAGGTCTGACGGTGAGGTCTGGCCACAAGGTCATGCTGGAGAGGACTGAGAACAAAGGAACATGGAAAGAGAGAGACGCCCCCTGACCACTGCCCTGCCCCAAGATGACCTGGCCACTGGCACGTGACTACTCCTATACCTTCCCCTTTCCTTGCCCCATAAAAGGCCCCTAGACTGTAAAGAGGTGGTCTTTCTGACTCTTGTGGGCTCTTTCCCTGACAGATGCCTCCTTCCAGGTTTTGTTTGTTTGTTTGTTTTGCTAGTACTGGGGATTGAACCCAAGGGCATTCTACATCCAAGATGCATCCCCAGCCCTATTTTTAATTCTTTATTTTGAAACAGGGTCTCACTAGGTTGCGGAGGGCCTCACTAAGTAGCTGAGGCTGGTTGCGAACCTGCGATCCTCCTGTCTCAGCCTCCCAAGTACTGGGATTACAAGCGTGTACCACCACGCCCTGCTCCTTCCAGGTTTTATCCCTAAATAAAGCCTGTTCCCTGCTATCGGGTCGTGTTTTCTTTGCCCCCATATACCCCAACAGTAAGTGCAGTTTGGACCTTGGGGAGAGTGCCCTTCCCTCTATCACTGCCTCCTCCTGTCTCAGCTACTGCACCTGTTTGCAGGCAAGAAGCACTTCCATGGGTTTGAGGAGTTAAGAATAAAACAAGGGGGCAGGGCAGCATATCTCAGAACTTCCTTTCCTCGACTTGACTTTGAGGTTTCCTTAAATCTCCCCATTTGAGCAGCTTCTTATGGTGAGTGCTGAACACTACTGTCTCTATTTCTCAGCAAAACAGTCCTCATTCATTGTCATCTTCAACTAAGTGCAGCAAAGAAATAACCATAACAAAATATATCATTTACCTCCCAAATGCCCTGACCCAGGAAGACTTGTTTTCCTGCTTCCTAGTAAACACAGCTCTCAGTCGTGTGGTGTGTTTGGGGAAGAGGAGAGTGGAAGAGATCGACAGTTTACACTGGTGATGTGGGGTCTGGTTTAGTCCTAGAATGTTGTGCTGGGAGATTCACCTGCTCTGCCTGAATCAGGCACCATCTGGGCATTCCCCTCTCCTCTTGTCCCCTACTCCTCCTTTTGCCTACCTAAACATCCTGTCCTCAGGATCACGGGAATTTGGTCCTAAAGTGAGTGACCCTGTAATTGGGAGTCAGTCTTCGATTCCAACATTTTCTTCCTTTTAGGCAAATTGATAAGCAATTCTAAAAATGTCCCCCAGAAGCAATCCATTAATCTTGGAGAGGTTGAAAGCCTGAACAGAGTCATGCCTATTAACAGCAGATCAAAGTAAGGCCAACCCCGTGGCCTCCTAAAGTGCGGGTGGTGAACTCAGGAATCCCCGATGTGCAATTTGGTTTTAGGGTTAGGAGCTTCCATGAACTGCGTTGGCCTCATTGGTCAAGCGAATGGGCGGAGGGACCTTCAGTGGCAGGGCAAGTGGGAAGATGCACTAAGAATGGAGAGGGAGGTGCATGGTAGAGAGTCACATGAATATCCCTGAGGCTCATTCCTCCCAGGTGCCTGGATTGCATGCTTTTTGCAGTGCTGGGGATCAAACCCAGGGCCTTATGCATGCTAGGTGAGCCCTCTACCATTGAGCTACATCCTCAGCCCTGGACTGCACATCTTTAAGTCTCTACAGTGGTATGGTGGTAGACAGGTGCAGCCTTCCTTTCTCCCTCTACTGATACCACAAAACAGCAAAAGCAAAACAAACAGCCTTTGAGGCCCCTGGCCACAGCATCTCTCTTACTCAGCCGTGGGTCCTGCTGCCAGTCACTTCTAATAGCACCTACTTCCTCATTTCCAGGTGAATAGATGGCCATTTACACGTGCCATGTTGTCCTCGTATGAGGAATAATAGAGCCCTTTTGCTCTCAAAACTGTCCTGATTTGTATGGTACTTGGTCACCCTACTCAGATAACACAAAGAGTTAGAAGAGATTAGAGGCTCTCAACCTGGGATCTGTGGTGGCCCTTAGAGATGATGGAGCGGGGGGAGGGAGGGAATGAGGGAGAAGAAAGATCTTGTAGTGAGAATTCTTGGTCCACCAACCCCTCTTCTCCCAGAACGGCTCAGGGTGTGTCTGTTTAACATGCTGGCTTTCCTTACACAACTCATAAACGTACGTGCAAAGTGAGAGAAGCCAGACTTCAAGGCTGTTCACCGTGCCATACCATTTATACGGCATTCCGGAATATGCAAAACTATAGGAACAAAACTGATGAGTGATTGTCAGGGGCTGGGGGAGGACAACATGATGTCAAGGAAGCACGAAGGAACGCCCCGAGTTGACAGACTGGGGTTCTGAAGGCATCTGAAGGAAGGTTCCTCGGCTCCAACATACTTGGGAAACAAGGGAGGCTGGATAGCCTCTGAGCCTCCCTCACACACACACATACACACACTCTAAAACTGTACTGCTCTGTGGTCTGGTGCAGAAGCTCCACCTCAAGAGAATGGAGGAAATGATGGCCTAGCAGCCTGGGGGAATCAAGGCAGCTGCTAGAGGCGCTGGACACACACACCCAATAGTCTAAGGGACCAGGATCCGGCGACAATGTGCGCTAAGGCAGACACTCATCCAACACCTTATATACACAGATAGATAAATAGAACAAACCAGTTTGCCGTGAGTCCTTTAGAATAACCAGGACTTTTAAGCAACATTCCTTTTCTTCTCTTCCCAGGCACATGGAATTTCTCAAGGAAGTCAGGAGTGGTCATGGAACTTGTTTGGGGCACATCAAGGTAAGCGGATGTGGCATGTGCCACCTCTAGGCAGAAGACTTCAAGAGCCAGATTTGCCACATGTGTCCCCTCATCAGCCTGTACCCCTGAGGGAGATCAACAAGAAGCACAGCCCCTTACCTTCTGAGAGAAATATATTGTATGAATGAAAAATACACTTGCATTGTTTTAATCAGGTGTCAGTGAGGGCTGTTTGTTACTGCCACACAACAAAAACTGTCCTGACCGATACAGACAGGTTTCACATAAAACAGAATTGATTCATTCAGAAGACTTTGTGTACCCTAGCTCAGAGTTTTCCAGAATTGGTTCCAGAGAATACTGCTTCTGGGAGACATGTGTGGTCAAATAAATTTAGAAAGCTACCCATTTCATCTCCCTCCTGCAGAGACACAAGTTTTAGGCACTAAGAATCCTGCGACAAAGAAATAGTTTAACTTTGTTCAGCCTGAAGTTTTCCTACATGAATCTCTCTACAGAATATGTATTCCATGGGTAAATCTACTAGCAGTTTGAGAATCACAACTCTAGTCAATTCTGAAAAGTGTATGAAAATCAAGATATGGTCATATCCTTCAGAATCGATTAATAGTTATGATTCAGAGATTACAACATGTTTTTATTGTTGTTGTTTTGTACTGGGAATTGAACCCAGGGGCATTTTACCTCCAAGTTGCATCCCCAGCCCTTTTTTTTTTAATTTTGAAAGAGGGTCTCAGTCTCACTAAGTTGCTAATCTTGGTCTCAAACCTACTATCCTCCTGCCTCACCCTCCTAAGTACTGGGATTACAAGTGTGCACCACCACACCTGGCTTCTAGTGTTTTTTTTAATTATTATTATTATTACTGGTTAAAATATTATTAACTTCATGGTAGAGCTATTTTGGAGAACAATCTTACAATTTTCTATAAAGTTAAACATATACTTATCACATGATCCAGCAATCCCACTGCTCAATATCTAAGTAAAACAAAAACTTATTCCCATATTAAAACCTTTATGTGAATGTTTACAGTGGCATTCTTAACACAGTAATTGCGAAAAACTAGAAACAACTCAAATGTCCTTCAGTGTTAAATGGATATACAAATCATGGTACATCTCTATAATGGAATAGTACTTGGCAATAAAAAAGGAACAACATACCAATAGACACAAAAACACGTACAAGTCACAAATGCACTACGTGAAGTGAGAGAAACCAGATTTTTAGCCTATATACTGTGTGATCCATTTATATGGCATTGTGGAATATGCACAACTCTAGGAACAGAAAATTGATGAGTGCTCATCAGGGGCTGACGGAGGACTGCAGGATGACAAAGAGGCACAATGGACCATTTCGAGTTGACAGACCAAGGGGTTCTAGGTCTTGACAGTGGGGATGTCATTGCTCGACTGCAGCTGCTTGTAAAAACTCAGAATTGTACACCAAGAACTGTGAATTTGACTGCATCTATGTTACACCTCAGTACAAATATGCATTATTAACTTAGTTCCCAGGTATAAAACTGAAAGCTCACTTGTATTTAAGAGACCCTTGAAGCATCGTCAGGGACAGCTCGTAGAGCTCCTGGTTACATTACCTGACGCTTCCGGTCAATCATCTTTGTTCAGCCAGGATGATCTCTTAACTCTCTAAAGCATACTGTTGGTTAGTCACTCCATTCCAAAAAGAAGAGAGAGACAGAGGAAAGGGGTAGAGACCCGCAGATGGTCTTGCTTTATGCACAGTGACAAAAGTCCCTGCTTACTGAACATTCTGACGTGTGGCGTGCAGTGCTATTTCACCTCTCCCCTCAGTCAGTCCTGCCAAACATCCTATGGGACGGGTACAATTTTCTCCTATTTATAGACAGGCAAACTAGGTCTCATAGAAATTAAGCAACACAGGTAGTAAGTGATAAAAGACTAACTTGAACCATAATTACACTTCCAGCAACTACTCCCTATTATCTCCCAGCTCTTAAAAAATGATACCACCAGCTGGGCGTGGTGGTGCACGCTTGTAATCCCAGTACTTTGGGAGGCGGAGACCGGAGGATCCGGGTTCGCGGCCAGCCTCAGCTTGAGCACGCTCGCGCTCTCTCTCTCTCTCTCTGTCCGTCTCTCTCTCCCTCTCTCTCTCCCTATCTACTTAGTGAGGCCCTCCGCAACTTCGTGAGACCTGGTCTCAAAATAAAGTATAAAAAATAGGGCCGGGGGCGTAGCGCGGAGGTAGAACATCCCTGCGTTCAATCCCTGGTACTGCAAAAAAAAAAAAAAAAAATGATACAACCAGGATGGTTTGAATCAAGATAGATGATAGTAATATGTGTTGACATGGATATGGAGAAGCTGGAATTCTCATACACTGCTGGTGGGGGGAGCGTGAAATGATGCAGACACTATTGGAAAATAGCCTGGCAGTTATCAAATGCCCTAGCAATTCCACTCCGAGGCATGTACCCAAGATAATGTAAACATTCAGTCCATGCTTAGGAATATTTACAGAAGCATTATCCGTAATAGCCAAAGAGTGAAAGCAACTCAAGTACTCAACACCTGATGAATGGATATAAAATTTGTTATATCCACACAATGGAATATGCTTCCACAAGAAAAAAAAACGTCTGATCTAAAATTTACCATGGTGACAGATACACAACCTTGTGAATATACCGAAAACCATCAGCTTGAGTGCTTTAAGGGGACAAGTTCTATACTAGGCGAACGACATCTCAACAAAGCTGTGTTTTAAAAAACGGCATATACCTAACCCCATTAGAGTAAAAATCTACATGCTAAAAATGACTAAGAGGGGAATAAGGAGTAGAAGATCCAACACAACAAACAAATGCCAAATGCTCTGTAGTTGCCTTTAGAATGCACGGTGAGATTTAATTCAGAAGCAGACTAAAAATACTAATTATATTTTTACTTAGGCTAATGTTAAAATTAGTATGTAGTCCTCAGCCGCATGTCAGCCAAGAGCAGAGGGAAGCGGCCCACTTAACTAGTGGGTGGAAGGAAGAAGCCTAGCCTGGAATAAAGAGAGAGAGAGAGAGAGAGAGAGAGAGAGAGCGAGCGAGCAGAAATCCCCAGTGGGAAAATCTAAGAACAGATCCTGACAATTCACTCGTCGTCAATGCTCCAGGGTGGGGGTCAATGGTGGGGAGCACTGTAAGTTGGAATATGGGTGAGACTTGGTCTTCCCTGGAGGAGAAAAGCACCCGGCCCTAGCAGGCACAAATCTCAACTGCCTTCGCTAACGTGGGGATAACTGCATTAACCTTCTCCCATGGGAGTTATTTTTTTATTGTAACACACTTGTCAAAATGTCATCGCATTAGCTCGCCTCTCCCACATCCGCCCACCGATTCCTCTCAGCTGTAGAAGAAAGAGCAGTAATTAGAGCAGGAAACGGCCCCTGGATGAATAACGGGCTCCACAGCCTGACAGTTAACGGAGACTTCTACAAAGAGGTTCTGACCAGGCTCCTGGAGGGAAGGTGGGGTCGCCCGTCCCAGGCGGGCCAGGCCACCTAGGGCCCCTTCCACTCAAGGATGGGAATGGTAATTGCATCCCAGAAACCAATTCTGCTGCCCGCTGCCCGGCTGAATGCTGACATTCAGGAACCGGGAGGATTAATTGCACATAACCAAGCGCCCTTTTGTCTTGCACGGTTCAGCTCAACTCCTACCACGGGTGAACGTGACCTTTCTGGCTCTTCTTGCCTGGGCTGTTCCTTAGCTGAGATGGGAGGAGCCCCCAAAGGGAGCCCTACTGGCCACAGAACTCCTAGGGGATTTGAAAATGAAATGGAATTTTGGGGGGCCTTCTCTAAAAATAAACATATTTAATGGGTAAGCAAAATAAAATATATGCATACAAGGGGGTATTAGCCTTGAAAAAGGAAGCACATTCTGCAACATGCCACCCAACAGGGATGAACCTCGCGGACATTAGGTTAAATGACATAAACCAGATACAAAGGACAAGTATTGCATGAATGCGCATGCAGTTACATGAGGCACCTAGATGTACTGACCATGTCCTGTCTTCTTCTATATTTTAATGCTGACCTTGAACAGGCTGCTGATTTCTGTAGAGAGTAAACAGCTTGCTGCAAAGGTGCTTTTCAAACACAAACCAACGGATCCAGCGCCCTCACCCCAGCCACCTCCCCCTCCAGGTTCTCCGCTCTGGGCCACTTTCCGCCTGCCCTACTCACCCAGGGCAGGTCTGCGCAACTGTGGCAGTCCAGAGGAGCCTAAGGAGACAAGTCCATGAAGACTGTGTGTCATGTAATACGGTTTCCCAAATGGGATCCTAAAGCAGAAAAAGGAGATTACGGAAGAACTAAAGATATCCAGAGAATAGATAATACTTAATGTATCACAGTGAGGTAAGGTGTGAGCAATAGGGCACGTGAGATGCAGGGTATCTCATGACTATGGGGGACTCTTCTATACTATAATCACAAATATTCTAAAATAGAAAGTTTAAGCCGGGCGTGGTGGCGCACGCTTGTAATCCCAGTACTTTGGGAGGCGGAGACCGGAGGATCCGGGTTCGCGGCCAGCCTCAGCTCTCTCTCTCTCTACCTAGTGAGGCCCTCTGCAACTTCATGAGACCCGGTTTCAAAATAAAGTATAAAAAAAAATAGGGCCGGGGGTGTAGCGCGGAGGTAGAACACCCCTGGGTTCAATCCCCGGTACCACAAAAAAAAAAAAATAGAAAGTTTATTGAATCAAAAGGGGGGAAGGGAAGGAGTATATGACATAATAAAATAATATATATATTGAGTCTTTGTCCCTGGTTCCTGGCACAGAGCTCCTACAATCCTTATGGCTTCCTACAACACAGGGTGCAAGGTGCATCTTTTGTCCTAATATTTGGTCTTTGGGCCCCAGTTCTTGACACAGAGCTCTAATCCCATGGAATTTCTCAGATGATAGGAGTATCTTATGATCTAATGAGATGACTCTTGGTGGGCTTCTGGACAGGGGCTGGTCACTAGAAAGACCAGTCCTGATTAGAAGCTTAGAGCTTTTAGCCCTGACCCCCTCCTCTGGGAAGAGGACAAAGATTGGAAATTGAGTCAATGATCAATCATGCCTAGGTGATGAAACCATCATAAAAACCCCTAAAAGATGGGGTTTGGAGAGCTCCCAAGTTGGAAGACATATTTACATGCCAGGAGGGCAGTGCGCCCCAATTCCACAGGGACAGAAGCTCCTGTGCGGGGCACTCTTGTCTCTATTTTTTTATTTTTGGTACTTGGGATAGAACCCATGGGCATTCTAACTCTGAGCTACACCCCCAGCCCTTTTTATTTTTCATTTTGAAACAGGGTCTTTCTAAATTGCTAAGGGTTGCTGAGGCTGGCTGTGAACCTGTGATCCTCCTGTCTCAGCCTCCTAAGTACTGAGATTACAGGATGCACCACCATGCCCGGCTTGCTGGGGACCCTTTTAGACCTCGCCTGATCTACCTTTCTATCTGGCTGTTCATTGTGTCTTTTATCATATCCTTTATTAATATACTAAACCAGTGAAGGTCAGTAAGTATTTCTCTGAGTTCTGAGAGCCATTCTAGCAAATGATGAGATGTGAGGATGGAGTTGTGGGAACCTCTGGTTTGTAGCCATTTGGACAGAAGTTGTGGGTTAGTTAGCCGGGCGTGGTGGCGCACGCTTGTAATCCCAGTACTTTGGGAGGCGGAGACCGGAGGATCCGGGTTCGCGACTAGCCTTAGCGTGCACGCAGGGCGTGCACGCGCGATCTCTCTCTCTCTCTCCCTCTCTCCCTCTCTCCCTCTCTCTCTCTCTCTCTCTCTCTCTCTCTCTCTCTCTCTCTCTACCTAGTGAGGCCTTCCACAACTTTGTGAGACCCGGTTTCAAAATAAAGCATAAAAATATAGGGCCGGGGGTGTAGCGCAGAGGTAGAACGCCCCTGGGTTCAACCCCCGGTACTGCAAAAAAAAAAAAAAAAAAGAAGTTGTAGGTTAGTAACCTGAGGCAAATGGCCTCAGACGTGGGGCGGTCTGTGGGACTGAGCTCTTAACTGGAGGTCCGGGCGTCTACACTTACTCCAGGCAGATAGTATTAGAATTAAATTGAATGATAGGATACACAGTTGGTCCACAGGGAGCTGGAGAATTGCTTAGTGTGGGGGAAAAAATCCACACATCTGGAGTCAGAAGGGAAATGTGGAATGCGGAGTCAGTAGAGAGGAGAACCGTTGGCTCTTCCTATGCAGGGTGACATGGGGGAGATAGAACACACATCCCCAAACATCTTCAGACTAACAAAGATGCATCTACAGCACACTATATCCCACCTGCTCATTAATGAGACAATAAAAGCCCTTGGGGGATAGACTCGCGCAGTGTAACACCTGCCACCAAGCACATTCCTGGGGACTCTGAAGGCCGCTGATTGAATTTCTGACAGTATTATAAGCAAGCGGTGCAATGTTTGCCAAACATTACAAGTACATAATCTGCGGCATGAAAATTTAGCCATTAGAGACCATCTGTACATAACAAGAAAGAGCCAAAGTATCACGCCGGATATGTACACCCTGCCTGGAGATCACTTTCCTACAATGAAAGAAAAATACCGGGCTGCCCTCCACTCTCTTTCCCACCCACAGGAAACATAAACTCCATGCCGCTGAGTCAGGGAAGGACCGGTGTGCATTCACTGAGCAACACATCAGAGTGATGGTCACTGCCACGGAAACCTACTGGTATCGGGACTGCAGATATATGGGGATCAAAGGAGTCACCCAAGGGCCAGGGGTGATCGCCAGAGTGCATGGGAACCCCAGAATCCCAGGAAGGAAGTGTTAGTCCAGAAGAGGGGCGACATGTGCTGGCCCTTGAGGGGCTGCGGAATTTTGCATGTGTAGGAGAGCAGACCATGTGATAGACAGGGAAGAAGCACTCCACAGAGCCAGTGGGCTACCTCCAGGGGGGTCCCCATACATAGACGACCCTGAGAGTCAGGGATCTCCCAGCGGATCAGGGAGGGAGGAGAGTCAGGAACTGAGAAGACCCAGGGACCCCAACATGAAATAGTCCCAGATATCTCCAATGTCTCCATCTTTAGGACTCCAATCACTTTTGGTTTTCACTTGACTCATGACTCATTTTAACTTCCGGGAGAGGGTGCACATTGTTCACCTGCTGGTATTCACTCCTCTTCTGGCAACAGCCACCCATTTTCTCATAGGCATCCACCTTCCCCCTCGGTCCCCAAAGCTTAGGAGGGGTCAATTTCAGGAGGAAACATGGAACCTAAGCCTGAGCCAATTATTGCCACAGTAATCAGTTCACACACCAAAGTGAATATCCTAATTTCCGTAGATGCTCCAGAAAAGACCCCAGAAAGACTTCCAGAAACAGGACAAAGACCCTACAGCCATCTCAGTCCCATGAAGATGGCCATGGAGACCCCAGGCTGCCACAAGGAGCCTTGTGAGGCCCAGAGTTGGAAACCAAGTCTAAATTCGTCATCTGAGCCATGAATCTGGCCACAGGGACATCAGCTCCCTCAGGTCCTTATGCCACTGCGTCGCTCCCCTTCTTCTTGTTTGGACAGATTTGAGTTACACTTTCTGTCTCTTTCAACTTAGGGATCCTGGTTCATTTCTGTGACGTTGCTAGCTCTCTTGCTAGACCATGAGCTCCTTAATGGCATCAAATATGCCACATATATCTGTCTTTCCCACAAAGAGCCAGCATAATGCCTCCCACACGGTAAGTACTACCAAGACCTCGGGGTGAAATGAGCCACCGAGTGAGCAGACACATCGCCCACCAAGGACCCGAGATGACAGACTGAGAAACACAGGAAAGAGCAGCGGTCCAAGAAGAAACGAGGAAAAGTTAAGAGTGACAGAGTCACAAAGTCACCCTAGAGCACAGTGAAGAGCTAGACCTTTATAAGGCTTACAACGAGGCTGCTGCTACAGCTCATTTTTTATTTAAAACTGAGGAGGTCAGTAGGGGCCACTTAACCACAGGGCCTGCATATGGCCACACTCCTCTAAATGCCTGACCCCACGCGCTCAGGATCCTCTGTGGGCCACAGACATCACAGCCGGAACAGCCGACTTTCGTAAGTAAATATGACCTCCGCTTTGAAACAGTTGGCAGGGTCACGTTGAAAACGAGCTTAATGATCTGTTTACACGGCTACTCTTACATGAACTATGATAATAAAAAATTTAAAAGGAACTACAGTGTCTCTAAGTCCCTTCTGCAGACGTCGACAAGCAGAGCTTGGAGTTGGGTTTCTGAACCCGGGACACAGATAACAGATGCTATTTGGGGACAACCACCTCCTACATCTCCCCTAAAATTAAAAAAAAAAAAAGCCAGGCGTGGTGGCACATGCTTGTAATCCCAGTACTTGGGAGGCTGAGACAGGAGGATCCGGGTTTGCGGCCAGCCTCAGCTACTTAGTGAGGCCCTGCACAACTTAGTGAGACCCTGTTTCAAAATAAAGAATAAAAAATAGGGCTGTGGGTGTAGCTCAGAGGTGGAATGTCCCTGGGTTCCATCCCCAGTACCACAAAAAATTTTTTAAATTTAAAAAAATGATTTCTCCTGGGTCAAAAATTATAAGATATCAGCTATGCAGAAAAATTGTTCAGGGCTAGGTCTTTTTTCATACCATCCTAATATTAAAATTGTATTTTGGTGGTTCACTGAAACTAGCTCCAACAATGGGACATGGTCTAGAACTGGATCTCTGAAAGCAAACCTGTAACTGACTTCTAGAACTAAATTTATTTTATTTCATTTATTTATTGCGGTACTGTCTCAGCCTCCGAAGTACTGAGATTACAGGTGTGTGCCACCACATCCAGCAAAACTTGTTTTTAAATTATTAAAATAGGGGCTGGGGGTGTAGCTCAGTAGTAGAGAACTTGCCAAGCATGTGCAAGGCCCTGGGGTTGATTTCCAGCAACACAAAATTAATAAATAAAATAAAGCTTTTCATATCTCCAGTTGATAAAAGTGGGACAAGATAGAATCCCAGGGTGAGAGACAGGGATCTAATTTCATTCTTCTACATTTGGATATCCAGTTTTCCCAGCACCATTTGTTGAAAAGATTTTTTCTCCAGCATATGTTTTTGGTTCCTTTGTCAAAAATCAACTGGCTTTAAGTATGAGGATTTATCTCTATATCTTTTTTTTGATTCCATTGGTCTATGTGTCTGTTTTTGTGCCCAAATCAGGCAGTTTTTGTTACTTTACCTCTGTAGTATAATTTGAAATCAGGTATTGGGATGCCTCCCGCAGGGTTCCTCTTGCTCAGGATTGCTTTGGCTATTCTGGGTCTTTTGTTCTTCCATATGAATTTTAGGACTATTTTTTTTTCTAGCTCTGTAAAGAATGACATTGGTATTTTGATAGGGATTGCATTGAATCTATAGATTGCTTTTGGTAGTAAGGCCATTTTGACAATATTTATTCTGCCTATCCAAGAACATGGGGGGAGGGGGGTCTTCCCATCTTCTAAGGTCTCTCCCAATGCAGAAAGAAATACATCAAATGCTCTGTGTGTGTGTGTGTGTGTATATCACTTTGAACCTCACTATGATGTATAATTACAATGCACTAATGAAAGTACACACACACACACACACACACACACACACACATACACACACACACATAAATGATAGAATTCTAGAATTAGAAGAAGCCATAAAAGATTCATTTTACACATGAGCAAACTAAGGCCAGCGAAGTTAGGTGAGTCTTCTGACGTCACCCAGCTTAGCTGATTGAGAAAAAGTAGGGTAATGGAAAAAGCTGTGGACCAGCAAGCTCTGCCTGAGCCCCCACCTTCCTCCACTAAGTTCCTTTAAAGTCAAACAAAGAAGAAAAACAAGGTTATGCTACCTTTCCCTAGCTGTCCATTACAGTAGCCACGAGCTACATGTGACTATTCGAATATCAATTTTAATTGGTTAAAATTAAATGAAATTTGAAAATCCAGTTCCTAAGTCACAGCACCACATTCCTGTGCACAGTGGCCACACGCAGCTCATGGCGACTGGATTGGGCAGAGCAGATACAGACCCGCCCCATCATCTCTGATGCACACAAAATGCCAATTGTTGCTTTCAGTTTCCTTTTGCCTCAGAAGAAAAAGGATACTTAATCCTTCTGGATGGAACCCAGACTGCCATTGAAAACCCACATGAATGTCTACAAATTTTCTTAGTTGTCCAGTATGTGACATAGAGTTTTAATATCACTAACAATAATATCAGACAAGTCTCATTTGACTATGCTAGGTAAAACTCTCATTTTGATACATTTGGTTAGTTGTACAAACCCAGAGTAAACTCTCTCTAATGTACCTCCTTCACACATACACCCATATTTAGGCCTGCCAGGAAGGAGGCAGGAGTGAGAGAATGGGCTTCAGTTTCCCTTTCTGTAAAATGGGGGGCCGGGGCTAGGTAGTCCCCAAGGTCTGTTTCAGCTCTAACATCCCATCCATTTATGAGCCAAGCAGACAGATCTCAATTTCACTTCCTGCACAAACATGAACTGCTCACTTTTATGTGCCAGGAGCAGGAACAGAGCGGGCAGCTCAGAGCCCATCCTTCAGGGCTCTGTCTACACAACACTGCCTCCACAGTAGGGTTCTGTCACAATGGAGAAGCAGCGGGGCGAGGACTGCCACCAAGAAGTAAAGAGAAACCTCAGCGGGAATTAGGAACTAGAGTCGCCTCCGTGTGGACTCTTGGCACTCCAGGGACCCGTAAATTGAGCCTGCAGCGGAAGCAGGTGCCCCTGTCCCTCAGGCCCTGCCTACAGAATTATTTCTGCTGCAGGCCCTTGAGAGCGGAGATCCTGGATAGCTTATCTCCAGCTGCTGACCTGGATGGGCCACGCGCCCTCCCCAAGGGCTGCCTTGAGTGATTTAGGAATCAAAGCGCTTCTGCTGTTCTGTCCCAGCCGGCCCCCAGCAGCCCCTGCGGCGCTCCAAGGCCTCTCATGCTGCTCCATGCCCTGGATGCTTCCCAGATGCTGAGAGGCTGAACTGGGCCCCACAGCTGTGGAATCACAGTGACAGCCAGCCACTTCTTCTAGGGTGTGTGACTATATCTGCCGTAGCAAAAAGAAGGACAAGCCACCCATGACCCTTAGCGGCAATTGCTGCATCCTGTTTTAGCAGAAGGCAACAGCCATATCCTCCGGCCTCTCTCTCAGCAGCTTGCTTCCAACCTGTCTGGACGGAGACCACCACCAGGCCATGACACCAGCCTCTGCCGACAGACAGGAGTGCACCCTCTAAAGGCAGCGGCATGGATAGTGGTCACAGAGTCCTCCTTCACAGTGAGGGGGGCAGTGACTTTCAGACCCCAGGGAGCATCAGGGATGCCAGCCCCAGTCAGGTGCAGGCCATCCCTCTCACACCTGGCTGAGCCCCAGAAGCCAAGGTCACAGGGAGAGTTGGGGGCTGAGAACTTGGAAATGCTATTTATTTGCTTTGTGTTTTGTTTTACCTTTTAACAGACCAAAACGTCCTTAGGCAGTCACCTAATTTCACAGAAACACTGGGTTGTTGGCTTCAAAAGAGATGAGCCGATGAAACCCCCTGGGGGTTTTGCAGGAAGGAGACTCAGGCCCGGCGCAGGGAAGGCTGTGCCAGCTGCAGCCTGAGCTCCCCAGAGCTGGCTCTGGCCCCAGAGCATCCCTCTCTCCCCAGGCCCTAGACAAGGCCGCAGGCAAGCCACAGACACAGGTGGCAAGCACGATACCACTCTGCCAGCCTCCTGCACCCCAACCGCTACTGCTGCACCCGTGAGAACTAGGGCTTTGTCCTGCTGAAGGACCACCAGCTTTTTATTTCTGCACAGTTGGAGACAAATCCATAGTCCCAGTGTACATGATCCATGTGTGCCTCGCCATCGCTACATCATCTACAGAGAGGAGACCACTGATCCACTCTGGGAGACCCAACCACACGTTCTGCATATTCCCTCCCAGTGTCTGAGTGCATCGTACTATGGATGCTGAGAAGTGGTCCCTGTCCCAGGCTGGCAATGTCCAATCAGAATGCACTTCTCTAACTGGAGCCAGGGGCCCCTGGGTGATGTTCCCAGGGTTTGGTCCATGTCTCATAGACTTCTGGACTATTCCTTCTTGGGGGAACAGAACTTTGGGCCCTGATTCAAGTGCAGAGTGAATAGCCTTCCAGGAAACAACCAAGAGACCCTGCAGTCCCAGCTGCTGCTTGGAATAGTACCCTCTCTAAAGCGGACCACGTGCCACAACTTCGAGAAAAAAAATGATTCCACCAAGATCCAAATAATATTGCGCCGTTCAGTACAGACTCCCCAAATGAAAAGCTCTTATCAAGAAAGCAATTACACATATTGACATAAAGTTCTCTTGTAGTCAAAATTGACATTCCTTCTTTTTTCTATAGTGCACTTGTATAAAATTGCTTATGCCCTTTCTGAGGCACAGCCATCCTATTCAAATTATGTCATTTCTACTTAAAGTTTTTTTTGTGTGTGACAAAATGTACAAAACAGGAAATTTTTGCGTGTGTGGTACTGGGGATTGAATCCAGGGGCATTCTACTTCCGAGCTACATCCCCAGTCCTATTTTATTTATTCTATTTTGAAACAGAGTCTCACTAAGTTGCAGAGGGCCTTGCTAAGTTGTTGAGGCTGGCCACAAACCTGCAATCCTCCTATCTCAGCCTCCCAAGTACTGGGATGACAGGCCTGTGCCACCACGCCCAGCCATAACAGGAAATTTACAATCTTAAGCATTTTAAGGGTACACTTCAGTGGTATTTAAGTACATTCACATTGTTACACAACCACTGCTAGTTCCAGAATTTTTTCATCCTCCAATTAAGCAATAACTTATCCTTCCCCTGACCCCTAGTGACCTCTGTTCTATTTTCTGTCTCCACGAATTTGACGACTCATGTTAAGTGAAATCATACAGTCCTTTGGTGACTGGCATATTTTATTGAGCGTAACGTCGCCAAGGTTTATCCATGTTGTGGCATGCGCCAGATCTTCCTTCCTTTTGAAGGCTGAGTAATATTCCCGTGTATGCGTGTACCACATTCTGTTTATCCATTTATCTGTTGATGAACACCTGGGTTGTTGCCACCTTTGGGCTATTATGAATAGAGCTGCTATGCACATAGATATACAGCGATGGGTTTGAGTCCCTGTTTTCAATTATAAAATGTGCCTAGGAGTAGAATTGCCGGATCATATAGTAATTCTTTGTTCAAATTTCTGAGGAACTACCAGATTGCTCTCCACAGCAGCTGTGCCATTTTGTATTGTTATCACCAACAAGACAGAATTCCACTTTTTCCACATTCTAACGCTTCACTTTTTTAAAAAAAACACCCATCTCCTTGTGGTTTTATTTGTGGTTTCTCCAGTGGCTAATGCTATGGAGCATTTTTTCATGTCTTTATTAGCCATCTGCATATCTTCTTTGATGAAATGCCTACTTCAATCTTTTGCCCATTTTTTTGAATTGGGTTGTTATTTTTGTCGTTGTTGTTGGGGTACAGAAGTTCTTCATATATTCTGAAGATCAATTCCTTATCAGATAATAATTTTAAAATATTTTCCCCCATTGCATAGGTTGTGTTTGCAGTTTCATGGTAGTATCCTTTGAGGCACAAAAGGTTTCAATTTTGATGATATTTAAGCAATCTACACTTTTTTCTTTCTTTTTTTTTTTTTTGCGGTACCAGGGATTGAACCCGGGGGCGTACCCCCGGCCCTATTTTTTTATCCTTTACTTTGAAACTGGGTCTCGTGAAGTTGCGGAGGGCCTTACTACGTATGTAGCTGAGGCTAGCCGCGAACCCGGATCCTCCGGTCTCCGCCTCCCAAGTACTGGGATTACAAGCGTGCGCCACCATGCCCAGCTACTTTTTTCTTTTATTACCTATGCTTTTGGTGTCATACTAAAAAATAATTACCTAATTTAAGGACATAAAGACTTTCACCTGTGTTTCTTCTAATAGTTTGGTAATTTTCGATCTTGTGTTTAGATCTTTATCATTTTGAATTAATAGTGTTAGTTAACGGTATAACTTTATTCTGTGTGTGTGTGTGTGTGTGTGTGTGTGTGTGTGTGTGTGGTGCTGGGGATTGAACTCAGAGGCATTCTACCTCTGAGCTACACACCCAGTCCTCTCTCATTTTTATTCTGAAACAGGGTCTCACTAGGTTGATGAGAGTCTCACTACTTGCTGAGGCTGTCCTCGAACCTGCAATCCTCCTGTCTCAGCCTCCCAAGTTCTGGGATTACAGGCATGCGCCACCACATCCAGCTTAGTTTCATTCTTTCACATATGAATATCCAGTTTTCTTAGCACCATTTTTGAAGAAGACTGTGCCTTGATCATTGAATGCTCTTGGTTATCTTTACTGAAAATAAATCGACCACTTATGTGAGGGTTTATTCTCGTTTGTTGCATTGGGTTATATATCTATGCTGATCCCATACTCCTTTAGTTACTACTGTGTTGTAGTGCATTTTGAAATCAGAATCTATGAGTTTTCTGACTTTGTTCTTCAATATTGTTTTGGCTATTTTGAGTCTCATGAGATTCCATATGAATTTTAGGGTATTGTTTTCTATCTCTATAAAAAACATTACTGGGATTTTGATAAGGACTGCCCCGAATCAGTAGATCACTTTGAGTAGTACTGTCACTTCAACAATATTAAGTCTTCCAATCCATTAATGACAGGTGTATTTCCATTTACTTGTTGTTGGTTTTTTTTTTCCTGTACTGGGGATTGAACCCAGGGTCATTTTACCTCTGAGCTACACCTCCATCCCTATTTTTTTATTCTTTATTTTGAAACAGGGTCTCACTAAGTTGCAGAGGGCCTCAATAGTAGCTGAGGCTGGCCACAAACCTGCGATCCTCCTGTCTCAACCTCCCAAGTACTAGGATTACAAGTGTGTGCCGCCAAGCCTGGTTTATTTCCATTTATTTGTATCAAAAACATTTTGTAGTTTTCATGTATAAGTCTTTCACCTCTTTGGTTAAGATTATTTCTAGTATTTTGTCCTTTTTGATGCTATTATAAATGGAATTAAAAAAATTTTCCTTTCAAATCTTTGCTCATTCATTACATTATATACATTCATTACAAGTATACAGAAATACAACTGAATTTTGAGTGTTGAGTTTATATTCTGCGAATTTGCAGAATTCATTTATTAGCTCTAAAAACTTCCTGAGGCTTCTTCAGAATTGTCACTGCCTAAGGTCATGTCATCTATGAGTGGAGATAATTTTACTTCTCCCTTTCATTTCTTTCCTCGCCTGATTTCTCCGACTCACACTGCTAGTACCACGCTGGATAAAAGTGGCTGTCCTTATCACCGTGGTGTTCACTAAAGTATTCATCGTTTTATTAAATGATGCTGAAATGTTTTAATGTTTCACTTGACAAAATGAAGCAGTATAAACCTTATGTAGTTACACAAAATGTTGTGGAAATAACTGAGCCAGAAAAAAAAACCATACTCCTTATCTCACCCCCATGGTGAGAGAGGTGTGGGGTGATGGTGACCAGAACCCTACAAGGCCAATCAAGTCAGAGGCCAATTGAGGGCAGGTTGAGAGTAGAGGAGCAGCGCTGAGCCGGGGCCCAGCTCACAGCCCTCAGCCTCCCCATCTCTGCTTCCTGAGGCCGGGATGGGGCCAACATCCAACCTGTCCAGCCCACCCTACAGCAGCGTTGTGAGGGTACTATGGTGAGCAGGGAGGAGCCATGGTACCCGAGCCTGTGTCAATGCTGATGCTGTGTGGAACCCCAACCAATGCCCACTTATCTTCTCGGATGCACCCCGCCACCTGTACTTCAGCACCTGGTAAGGCAGGAGTGCTCAAAATTAGAAGAATGTGTGACTCTGGGGCTCCTGTCCCAGCTAGCTTCACCTCACTCTGCGACTCTAGGGGAGTCTGTGGCACCCTGGTGCTCAGTCCCACGGTCTGCAAAGGAGGGCCCACCTGCATCAGTATTCTAGGGGGACAGGTGGGACACTTGAGGACAACAGCACAGATGGGAGGGGAGTGGCAGCACACAGGAGAGGCACTTCACATTGGCGGTCCTGAGGGAGGGGGTCCTTGGGAACTGGTCAGAAATGCAGATTCTCAGGCTCCACCCCAGGCCTGCGGCGTCAAAAGCTCTGGAGCGGGGCCTGGTTAGCTGTGTTTAAACAAGTCCTGGGGGGCTCCCAGCACATTCTCAAGTCTGAGAAGCACTGTTCTGAGCACATACATGCACATAGTCACATACATATATATATATACATCTGCACACAGGCAAACACACACATAGATGTGTGTGCACATGCACAGACATGTGCACACAGGCACACACACATGCACATTGACAAGTGTACACAGGCACACATACATGCACGTAGAAACACATACACACATGCACATAGACAAATATACATAGGCACACATACATGCACGTACACACATGCACACACTCATGCACATAGACACACGTGCACACAGGCATACATACATACACAGGTGCAGACAGGCACAAGGCTTACAGGGTGAATGAGCCTCAGGGCTCTGAGAACACAGCCTCAGGGTTAAGGGCTCTGGTTCCGGGATGGAACCCCAGCTCTGAGTTTCAGGCTGTGACTTCATGGGAGGCTGCTTCAGCTCTGAGTCCCAACTGCATTGAGTGTAAACACAGGGCAAACATCACCGGCTGTATCCCGGGATTGCTGTGCAAGCGCAGAGGCCCAGCCCCCCGCACCTCCTCACTACGGTCCCGATGACGGACACCTCTGGGGACCTACTCGTGCAGCCAGCTCTGTGGACTCTTGTGGGAACCAGAACAGAAATGGTCCTCTTGCCCTACGTGCTCCCGAGTGGCTTCCCCAACTGTGGGTAAGGGAGACACCCAAGTTGTTGAGACTCCTCAACCACCCCATTTTCTTTGGCCACTAAGAAAATTGGTCCTTAGGCAACAGGATGCACCTAACCCAGCTCTTTTCTGCCTCCACCAGGGCCCTCCAGCCTTGCGTTTCCTTTGATCTGTCTTTCTCCACTTATATTTTTCTTATTGCATTAATTGTTGGTTTCTTTATGGGTGTGCTTCTTTCTTTCTTTTGATAAATCACATCAAATTTATTTTTAGCAAGGCAGAGGGGCATTAAATAAACATCAAATGTTGTCAGAGCCCTAGTAAGGAGCTATCTTTTTGTGTGTGTGCTTAGAGATTAAGATGCCCAAGGACAGCCAGGATGACAGGGTAAGCCAACACACCCACTTGCCCCTGCTGGCTGGCGGGACCCGTGCCCACACCACAGTTTTGTGTTGCTTTTTGGCCGAGGGGAGAGGTGACGGGCCTGCATTTTGACTGAGAGATGAAAAGGTCGATGTTCGGTTTTGTGGTCAGAAGGCATCTATACGCACACCCTTTCATCTGCTCTTAGATTTCTTTCTAATAAGCAGCACCACGCAGGTTCCTAGAGCAGAAAGGAAGTGGAATTGAAGCTCAGTTTTGTTAAGCATAACATTTTCACTCCGAGACTGTTTCTAGAACGGTTCACCCTGCAACTTAGAAGCCCATACTTCAAATCAAAAGGAGGACGACTTCTGGTGCAGTAGAAGAGATGCATGCTTTTCGTTAAGCCACCACCACTGACACAAAAAAGAGCAAGAGAGACAGGGAAATTGTGAATAATGTCTTTTTTTGTGCCACACCATAGGCATGACCCCTGATTCAAACTATATTTTGTCACATGCCCAAAAGCTGGGGTGCCAGGCAAGACTTTTTTTCTTTTTCTTTTTTTTTTAAGGGCAGAATAGGAGAGTAAAACGCTTTTCCATCTTGGTTTCTAAAGCCTCTATTTAGCCACTGAGCTCACTGGGCTGCACCCCTCCTCCAGCCGTGGGCCTCGCTCTCCGGAGTCGTCCATTTCCACCAAAGCAAATTCAGGAGGTCCGTGCCCTCGAGGGAGGGCAAGGGAGAGACCGAGGCACAAGGTCTCTAGTAAAAGGGCCTCTGGTGTGTTTCTGGCCGGGGGTCCTAAAAGCCTCCATTCCCTTCGTGCCAAGCCTCAAAAGAGACCCCCCCTGTGTGGGGAAGAAGGCTCCCCACAGAGACCACTGGGGCACGCCAAGTTTCCTTCTAGAGTTATCTGGCCAGCTCTGTGTTCTCTGTGCTCTGGGTTTGGGAAAGCCAGATCTGGGCCTCATCTACCCCTGCAAGTCCCACCCTTTCCAGAGAAATTGAATTTCCTCATTTCCTTTTCTGCCGTATCTTCCCTCCTCATAAGAAGCTTTAAAATTGGAAATTAGATAAGCCATAGCTGAACGCGCCAAAGAAAGCAGCTCTCAGCTCAGGCTCGTCTGGGAGACGCTCAGCCTGTCTGAGCTGGGCCAGCAAGAAGCTCAGAACAGGTCACAGGGGAGCAGGTCCAGAGGCCAAGGGTGAGTTCCTGGGCCACCGACTCCACCCACCCTCTAACCTCAGCAGCCGTCCATGCACAGGCAGGACCGTGGTCCTCAGAGGGACCCCGCGACCCACCCTTGGATGGGGTGATAGGGGGCTGGCTGGGATGAAGGCGCGCCTGCCTGCCAAGAACCCACAGATGTGGTCAGGAGGGCCTGGAGCCAAGACTGTGTGCAAAGCAAAACAAGAAACCAGCATCATGCCTCTCCCTGTCATTTAAGAGAGACGGGAACAAGAAGATGACTCGGGGTGGTGGGGGCATGGTCCTCCCAAAAGCCTGCTTCTCAGCAGCTGGCTACCAGCGTGCGATGCTCGAAATTTAGTCTTTGTAGTACAGCCAGTAGTTCTTAAGCTAGCACTCGCTTGCTTTCTCTCTCTATTCCTCTCTCTCTCTCTCTCCTCTCTGTCTGTCGAAGGCCTTTGGCTTACAGATACGAGAATCTTTTAGAACCTTGTGGTGAGTTGGGGCACAGTGAAAGGACCCCAAAGTATCCCTGGGATGGCCATGAGGTGACAGTGTAGTGATCCGGCTCCACCAGAAAACAGTCCAAGTTGAGGGACATTTGTAGCGTCCTTGCTGAAGGGTATGTGCATTAGAGTTCCTGTGGGACTGTAGACACAGTGTGCCCAAATTCCTCACCAGCTGTGGGCTTCCTGCATGGGAGACCCTGGGGTGACAGACCCAGGGATGTGTATGTCTTCATCAAGAGAGGGTCTCCCCTTGCCGTCTCCTGAAAATGTCTAAAACTGCATCATTAAAGGAACTAGGAAGGAAAAGGTGGATTGCTCATCTGAATTGCGACAGCAGCACAAGCTCGATGCTCCCTGGCCAGCTGACTAACAACATGGAGTTTCTTCCAAAAACAAAGGCTCTTCTTTTAAAACTGTGGGTGGCATTGGTGACCCAGCACCATGAGGAGTGAGGTAAGAGGCAGTGTTGGGACACACTCCACATCACCCACAGGTGAAGGGGCCAATCCTTGACCCAGAGATGCCAACAGTGCACAGCCAGCCCTACTGCCACAGCTTGGCGGGCGTTCAACCACAGCTAGAAAGAGAATCTGTTACTGAATTGCCATACACGACACCCCTCCACCTCTTGGCTATCCATTCTCCGTGTTGGTGAGATAATGTCCTCTGGGTTTTAGTCCATCTCATTCGGTTCCATCCTGGTGGACTAATTTGGTCCATCAAACATGCACAAAGTGATAGGGAAAACCCGCCCTGAGGCTTGAGACTTGGGGAAGGCCAAGCTGTCTCCTCGTTCTAAGATGACAAGTGAGCCTATTTCTCAATCTGGTGGTAAATTTTGAACTAAGAGAAAGAAACTGATTGAGCAACCTAGGGTCAAGGCCAGGGGTGACTAACCTGAAGCCAGACCCAGATGAAAAGGGTAGTGATCCCAGAAAAGCAATTAAGAGACATCATTGGGTAATGTTCAGGTGGTGTGTTGGTGGGCTTCCCATTACTCACAGAGCTGGGAAGCCAAAAGGAGGGAAAGGAAACTGCTGGAGTCCCAATATCCCCTTCCAGGGCACATCCCCAATGACCTAACCTCCTCTCATTAGGCCCCTCCTACTAAACGTTCCACCACCTCCCAGTAATGCCACAGGCTGGGGACCAGGCCTTTAGAAGTGGGTCTTGGGAGACATTTAAGATCCAAACTATGCAAGTGGGAATTTTAGCTATAGCCTCATTCATAATAATGGTAACTATAGACCCAACTATGTATCTACAATGGGGACACAGAGGATCTCCAAGGACATTCTGTATAGTACACATAGTACTAAAACATACTCAACCGTTCCATGAAAGACAGAACTGTATTGAAAGAGCTATTGCTCCCAGAATACCATTTGCAGAAATACTTTTGCATAATCAACCCGTGACCATTGATGGATAAATGGATAAATAAATCGTGATACATACTTAACAATGAAATATTACTTAGTCTTTTTTTTTTTTTTTTTTTTGGCGGTACCGGGGATTGAACCCAGGGGCGTTCTACCTCCACGCTACACCCCCGGCCTTATTTTTTATACTTTATTTTGAAACCAGGTCTCACGAAGTTGCGGAGGGCCTCACTAAGTAGAGAGAGAGAGAGAGACAGGGAGAGAGAGAGAGAGAGAGAGCTGAGGCTGGCCGCGAACCCGGATCCTCCGGTCTCCGCCTCCCAAAGTACTGGGATTACAAGCGTGCGCCACCACGCCCGGTGAAATATTACTTAGTCTTAAAAAGGAAGGAAATTCTGACACATGCTATAACATGGATGAACCCTATGGACATGATGCTAAGTAAAATAAGCCAGACATAAGAAGACAAATAATGTATGATTACACTTATGTGAGGTCCTACAAGCAATCGGATTTGTAGAGACGGAAAGTCTAATGGTGGTTGACAAGACCTGGAAAAGTGGGTGGGGGAATTATTGTTCAGTAGAGATGAAGATTCAGTCTTGCAAAATAAGAAAGATCTGGAGATATACTGCACAACAATGTGAATACCCTTAGCACTACTGAAGCTCACAATCACAAATGGCTAAAAAGGTCGATTTTCTACTACGTGTATTTTACCACAGGTTTCAAAATATACTTTTGTGTCAATTTAAATCAAGTCCTAGAAAATGATCAGAGAAGCATGTGACTCAATGGCTCTGCCCCACATTGGTCACTGTTGGGTCCTGTGTTTAGAGCGGGAGGGAGGTCCCAGCAAGGGGAGGGTGCAGGATGGGCTCTGGGTGGCTTTGTGACAGCTCCGGTAACATTCATCAGCCTAGAGTCCACAGTTAAACTTCTCAGGTGCAGGAAACACTCCTCCCCCAGACCCCCGGGGTTTCATTTTCTCTTCTGCATTTCTGTATCAAGATAGCCCAGGATAACCCAGGCATGAGGTGGAGAACGCTTAGAGCCGGTGAGACCTAAGCTGCCCTCAAGGGATCAAAGTCCCGACGACTCAGGTTCCTCCTCTACAAAGTGAACCTTATCATGTTAACACAGAGGGTGGTTTGGGGGTTAAATTAAATGAGATAATACAAGGAATAGAAACACTATGCCTAAGTTGGGCTCACTAAAGTAGGATGCTGTTTTCTGGAACCCCATTTCTGTTATGTTTCAGGACTAGTGTTGGCCGAGGAGGAGCTGGTTTGAATTTGATTGTCAGGTGCCTGGCGGTTCCATTTCTCTCTCTCCCAACCAACCCACCCATCCTCCCTGGGATCCTCCTTGGGCAGCTGTCATGCTTGGCTCCTTGGATTAACCAACTGGTCTCTCTCTCTCTCTCTCTCTCATCCCTTGCTGCCCCAGCTCCCCCACAACTGTGACAGTCCTGGCTATGGTGAAATTCAAGACTCTTAAGTTAAAAAGCCCTGAATGGGCACTGGGCAGACAGCTCCAATGCCCACATGAGTCGGGCACAGAGGAGGCCAGTTACACACTCACAGACACCACTGTTTGCCCCTTGTCTGGGATCCTGACCTCTGCCTCCCTATCAGAAGGAAGAAATGGGACAATTAGTTCAACCTGCATGCGGGTGAATTCTAGCCCACCACCCCATTCCTGGAAGTGATGGCGCAGCAGTGTGTACTCCTTAGACGGAAGCAATAGGCAGGTGAGTACCAGGGGCCGGGTGTGTGATTCCGGAAGCAGCAGTCGCCCAATAAAACACGTTGCAGGCAAAGACACATCTCTCTGGCTGGAACCCGGGAAGCATCTCACCTACTTGGGGGAGGCAAAGGATTCTGGGTCAGGTGGCAGGGAAAAGCCCACTGGGAGCTCAGGCCTGAGCATCCAGCAGACACAGGGCTGCACCTGGGGCCTGTCTTCCTCCTGCTCTTGTTCCAAAGGCTGAAAGTGGTTTGAGGAGAGGTTGGCTCCCCCATGCACTGTGCAGATCATCTAGCTTCATAGGTCTTTGCCAAAAGGTCTCTTCCCAATACTGCAACCTCCTTTGGCCAGTGTTAAATTGACTGTCCTGATTCTAATCAAGAAAGCAATTGTATAGCGAAGACCTAGTCACACTCTCTTCACCCATGACCCAAAGCTGCCTTCGCCCCAGCCACCTCCCATATTAGCAGGGGGCAGGGGATTGTATTGGTCAGGGTTCACTAGATCAACAGAATTCACAGAATGAAAAAAAAAAGGATTTATTAGATCAGCTCACAATGTAGTCCTGAGTTTCGACTGCACGTGAAGAATCAGAGGAATCAGTAGCTGCTGGTCGGGCGGTCTAAGAGCTGGAGCCTCAGGATTGAAGCAACCACCAATTCAGTCCAGTCCAAGATGTGAAGATAAGGAAGCTCTTCGGAGAAACGATGGTGAAGTTTCAGTTCAAAGGCTGGAGGCTGACAATCTCAGACGAGAGCAGAAGATCAAGAAGCTCTTCAAGGAAACGGCAAAGTTGGAAACCGAGGATCTCAGACAAGAGCAGATCCACTTTCTTCAGGAAGAGTCGCAGCTCCCTCTACGCGACTTTCTCCTTCCTTTATCTAAGTCCTGCACCTATCAGAACCCTGCTACCCACATTTAGGGCAGGACTTCCCGTTCAATCTGCTGTTACACAACCAAAGTCACATGATCTTAGGTGGGTCAAGTTGACAAACCAGACCAACTATCACAGGGATGAACTACGAACTTCCTTATTCCAAAAGTAGGGAATGCTCCAAGAGGGAAGGGGAGAGAGGGAGAGAGAGAGAGAGAGAGAAACACATGGGATGTTTAGCACTTTAAGTCATGATGCCTATGAAGGTTCATAATCCCAGCTGAAATTTCAGCGCTGCTCCTTTTTTGCAAGGACAACCATCCTAAATTGAGAAGTCTAAAAGTTGTCTTTCCAGATTATTTGAGATCTTGCTCTGCCACTGGCGAGAGGAAGTGAGCTGGAGCGACCTGCCCGCTTTCCTCAGCATCCTGTGGCTGGAGCAGGTTCCTGGGCTTTGGTGCCAGTGCCCGCAGCTCCACTGAGAGTGCTCCCCAAAGCACTGAGGCCCACGTTTCCTCCCAGCAGTAGCCCAGAGGGGTGGAGTGATTGGCTACAGGTCACACAGCTAACTGGTAACTGAGCTGCAGCCCGAGTGAGCCCACCTTCTCATTTACATTCAAACACCTGCTGATGTCATCTCCCTAGACGTGACACTGGTACAAATACCACCTCCAGGACAATTCATACAACACACCACCATCCCCTCTCCACGTGCCCACCTACTGGTTCTCCCTGCTCCATTTCCTCAAGCCAGAAATGTGGGGTTCACCGCAGACTTCTCACCTCCCCTAATCTCCGCAGCATTTCGCCCGATCATGAGTCTTGCCGCGGGGACTGGCTCTGAGCCTCCAGAAGGATCACCCGGCCAGCCTCCTCCACCATCTGTCCCCAACACCCAAGTCAGGCAGGCATCAGCCCCTCGCTGCGATTAGTAACCTCAGAACGTGACATGTGTTCCTCATCCTTTAAGCCCATCTACCATACCGTAACCACAGTGGCCATTTCTCAACCCTATTTAAAACCACCTCAGGATTTCCCAGCCTGCCTCTGCAGCCCGGGCCTGGCCCAGGGGGTCCGCCTGGCACTGACCAAGGAGCCGCCGATGAGCCTCTCATTTCCCTGACTCCCTCGCAAGTCCTCTGGCCATGAAGACGTTCACTGGCCACTCCCGGGAAGATCCGCCTTCCTAATAAGAGGAGAGAGGGCTGAGGCTCCTGGCCTGTCTTTCCTGTCATCGGGCATTGTCACCAGAGGGCAGATGTGTGGGCTGAGTATGCCACATAAGCAACCTCACAGTGTCACCCTATCAAAGGGAGCCAGAGGGCAGAGTGGGGACCTCTCACGTCTTTGAGCCCAGAGCCAACTCTGAGACGGGCTGTTCCCAGAGTCCTTGCCAAACGAGACGACGAGTTCCTTATGATTTAAAGCACCGTCAGGTGGGTTTTCACTACATGCAGCCAAGAGCATCCGAATGGACACATCTATATGACCGGATGACTCTGCCCCTCCCCCAGATGTGTCCTCAGCCTGCTCAGACACCACTGCCTCCTCCCTGCCTACAGCTGGACCCTGTGCAGCACGGGGCCCTCCTCCAGGAAGCCTCCACTGACTTCCATCCTCTTTCTCCCAGACCCATAGAAGCTTGCTCGCTGAAGCAGAGGCCAGGCCTGAGCCGTCCTTGCTCGTCAGCTCTGCCACATAGTTGAACCTCAGGTCGCCAGGCACACTACACCAGCACAGTGACGGCCATGCATTCACAGCCAGGCCTCTCTGTGCTGTTTTTTCTTTTTTTTTTTTTTGGGGGGGGTCAGGATACTAAGACAGGCTAAGTTAAGATTTATACTCAGTGAAAAGCAGCCCCCTTCCCTTAAGATGACTGTACATATTAGAATTTAAATAAAAACTGTCCCTCCCCCTCATAAGCCAATATTACCTTCCCCTATAGTAAGGGATCAATTCACATCTTGTCTGGGCAGCCTTATTTCATGGGCTTGGAGGGAAGTGAGAGTAGAGAAGAGGAAGGAAATTCCAGGTCAGGCAGCAGGAGCCTGGTACCGACGAACCAGCTGGAAGGCAGACAAATCCACAATGCTCACGAGGGCCTGACTCTGCCCGTGTCTGGGGAGTGGGACCAAGCAACCCACTAGCCAACGTGCAATCAAACGCTTGACCTGTTCCCTCCAAGTTGCATCGTCTTCCTGGACTCCTGGGGCGCTGGCCCAGCTGCAGGTGCTCAACAGAGCTTTTGCGTTCCATGGAATTCATGGTCAGTGTTCTGGAAGGCGGTAGCAAAGAGGTGGGGGGGGCGTGCAGGGAATCACTTGTGTGTGTGTCTCACTCTCCCTGCTGTCCCGCACTCTACGCTCATCTCTCCTTTGTCTCTTCCATCTCTCCTTTGTGTCTCCCATCTCTCTCCTTTGTCCGTGATGGCCCAAAGCTCTACTGATATCCACACAGAATAAATAACCGTGCAGGCCAGTGTCTCCCCTCCATTGCATCCTACATTTCTGCCTAGACAGGCCCCGTGCTGTTTCTCCTCGGTGGTTCTAATCTCTCCAGGGCTCTGCCTTCACTGCTGTTTATAACACCTCCCCATTTAGCATCATCTGTGAATTTCATTAAATGGCTGTTTACCGTTGCTTCCAGCATCATTAATAAAGATGTTAAATAAAACCAAGGCTTGTCACCAATGCCTGCTGCCTATGGTGAGGCATCCTCTCCCCACTTAACCCGCTGCCGTTTACCGGGGCCTCCTCACCTCTCATCCCTGCCAAGGAGCAGCGCGCACGGTGGCAGGCCACACACAGGGCCCACTTCTCCTTTAATTGAGCTTAATTCTGCAAGTCATCTTTTCTCCAAAGGCCGCAGCAGCACACACGAATGGGTATATTCACCAAAGGAGGTGCGATCTTTACAGAAGAGCGAAACCCAAGGGACTTGCCCAGCACGGTGGCACACACCTGTAATCCCAGTCCTGGGAGGCTGAGACAGAAGGATGGCAGACTTGAGGCTAGCCCTAGCAATTTAGACCCTGTTTCAAAATAAAAAAGTAAAAAGGATTTGGGGGTGCAGCTCAGAGGTAGAAGGACTCTGGGTCCCATCCCCAGCACCAGCAAACAAACAACATAAAAACCCCACCTGGATTTGAGCTCCAGCAGTTGCACGGGGCTGATGGAGTAGGCACGCGCTCCCGCCACCCCGAGGAATCTAGCCAGACCCTGCAGGGGGCTCTGAGACGAAAGCTCCTTCTATTGGGTGTGAACTGCAGTTGCTGTTTTTCTCGTCCTCAATTAAAAAAAAAAAACAGTTCTCACCTAGGATTTGTAAATAGATTTTCACATTTAAAAAGTCATGTTTTGAATGACTCATGCTTTAAAAACGGGACTTCTTGCCAGAGCAGCAATGGATTGACTCAATCTCTCCTCATCTGAACCAAGAGACCACAATAGGAAAACCAGCCTCCTCCTGTGCCTCCGACCCGGGAGAAGCTCTGAACACATCTCTGCCTTTCCCGGTTTCTTCCCCCGGCGGGGACGCGGCCCACACCGGCAGCACCATCTGCGCAGGCCATATGCTCTGAGCTCTCTGAGGCCTCAGATGTCCATGTGGTTGTTGGGCTGATGTTACTCCAGCCCACCCTGCCCCAGGGACGGAGGTTCCAGTCCCCACCACGCCACTCATTCTCTGGGCAATCTTCAAAAGAGCACATGGCCTCTCTGGGCTCAATACCTAGACACAAACTGAAAATCTTACACAAGCTAATGTAACTTCATAGGCAAGTTACATTAAAAACTTTGAAGCAGAGCATGGTGGCACATGACTGTAATCCCAGTACTTGGGAGGCTGAGACAAGAGGATTGCAGGTGCAAGACCAGCCTCAGCAAGAAAGCGAGGCTCTCAACAACCTAACGAGACCCTGTTCTGAAACAAAAAATAAATACTAGGATTACAGGTGTGCACCATGCCTCTGGGTTTGATCCCCAGTACCACAAAATAAATAAATAGATAGATAAATAAATAAATAAATAAATAAATAAATAAATAGATAGATAGATAAATAAATAGGGCTGGGGGTGTAGCTCAGAGGTAGGATGCCCCTGAGTTCAGTCTCCAGTACCACAAACAAAACAAAACAAATTTGAAACATCACTTCTAGCTATAGTCTCAGAATTAAAAGTAGGCACTTAGCTGGGCATGGTGACACACACTTGTAATCCCAGTACTTGGGAGGCTGAGAATGGAGGATCACAGGTTCATAGCCAGCCTCAGCTACTTAGTGAGGCCTCCGCAATTTAGTGAGATCCTGTTTCAAAATAAAGAATAAAATAAAAACAGGGCTGGGGGTGTATCTTGGAAGTAGAATGCCCCTGGGTTCAATGCCCAGTACCACACACGCACACACACACACACACACACAAAAGTAGGCACTCAGGTATGCGTAGACCTATGTGAACAGCAGCACTATTAACTGTTAAAGGGTAGAAATAACCCAAATTTCCATCAACAGATGAATGGTTAAGTAAATGTGGTATATCCATGCAATGGAATACTATTCAGACTTAAAAAGGAAAGAAAGTCTGATGCAGGGCCCAGTGTGGATGAACCTTGGGGACACTATGCTGAGTGAAATAAAGAGACTACAACAAAGGCCAGATGCTGTATGTGTCACCTGTATGCAGTCTCTAGAGTAGTCAAAGCACAGAGACAATAGGATGGATGGTGGTCACCGGGGCTGGGGGAGGAAGAATGTGGAGTTATTGTGTAAGGGAGAGTATTGTTTGGGAGAATGAGAACATTCTGGAAGTAGTGGTGGTTACACAACAATGTGAACGCTCTTAATGACAACTGAGCTATACCTTTAAACTAGCTAAAAATGGGATAT
The DNA here is from genome assembly GCA_004027185.1 of Glis glis. Classification (NCBI taxonomy): domain Eukaryota; kingdom Metazoa; phylum Chordata; class Mammalia; order Rodentia; family Gliridae; genus Glis; species Glis glis. The sequence continues at coordinate 14,878 of PVJS01011205.1, read as the reverse complement.
TTTCTAGTATGGGTATTTTACCACAACAGAAATAATAATATATCCTGAAGTACAAAAGTATCCGACCTGTCCTTCTACCAAGAAAGCATGTGAGTTGAACAAAACACGCACTCTCACCACCAGCTCATAGAAGAAAGGCCATGCTAGCACCCCGAGGGGGCCATGGACAGACGGCTCATAGGCAGGGAACTTTCCTCAGGTGAGTTGGCAACTTTTTTAGAGAATAGATCACACGCACATCACACACTCCTCTCCCTCCTGCTCCCTTGGGTCAGGGTGGGGCTGGCTCACTTCAGCTCAATTCTCAACCTGGGAACTCATGTTGGAAAACCTGGAGTCGGCCGTGGTGGGAGTATTTACACCCTGGAAATTGGCAAACGCTAACAATTAAACCTTATTTTCCCCCCAAAAAAAGTCAATAGTTAAAAATTTGCCATCGTACCACTGAACCCAAGAAAATATGGCCGTGATCACTAAAATCACCTGCACAGGACCCGGCATGAGGAATTTTCTGAATATCATGACCCCTCAGTTTTCTTATAGCCCAGAAATAGATGATGACTCCAGAGGATTGTCCCACGAGGCCTCAGCTATACAGCTAAGATACCCAGACAGTCCAAAGAGCAATGGGTTGGGATACACTGAAGGCCCGGACTCAGGTCTCTATGCAGGTTGCCAAGGAAACGCAGAACCCCAGACTAGCACACAGAGAATGCTGGCTGTGTCCACAAAAAGACCTCCTCCAGGTTGGAGCCTTTTGCAAAAGATGGGCAGCGTCCGTGTGTTTGATTGGACGTACCTGCTCTGGTGGAAAGCTTGTGTGGACAGACAGGCCCAGCCCAGCACTGTTTACTCTGGGTGCATTCTGCTCATGTTGAACCTCTATTGAGCACAGACCTTACCACCCCCCAACTAATGTCACCTCTGTCCATGGCCTAAATCCTGCAGCCTTTCCGTGTTCATCTATGCCATCCCTCTTAAGGATAAGCTCCAGCAGGTGAGGAAGAGAAGGACCCTGAATTTGCCCTTTTCTGGAGATGCACCTCACCCTTGAGACATCTGCTCAACACATGGATTTCCTGGGCGAGTATTCCTTGACCTCACTCTCTGTGACAAGAGTATTCAGCACTAGCATTTTCTCAGAACACAGAGTTAAATAAAAAAAAAAAAATGGAAGGTTCTTATTATCTATTGCTGCATGACAAACTGGCCCAAAGCTCAGAGTATTCAGACAACAGTCACTTGACTGCTTATGGTTCTCTTCTTTTCTATGCACCCTTTCTTTTATTTTCTTTTTTTGTAATGTTGAGGATCAAATGCAGGGTCTTGTGCATGCTAGGTAATGCTCTACCGCTGAGCTATATCCCCAGCCCTATAAATATGAAACGCGAGAAGTGTTTGAAGGAAACATTTCATTCTGCTCCACATGAGAACACCTGGGTGTTTCAAAGGGGGAAGGAGGCTCCACCTTGGAGAAGTCATTCACATGAGCTTAGCTGAGACAGGCCCAGAGCCTGCGCCCTCTCCACACAGGCCCTTCTGCAGGGTTGCTTAGACTTCCTCCCATGGTGGCTGGATTCCAACAGACAGGACGTACAAGCTGCCAGTCTCTAAAGACCCAGGCCCAGAAACTGGCAAAGTGTTCTGTTGGCCATTGGCCAAAGCAGCCACAGAGCCCATGTTTAAGAGAAGGGGGTATGCCCCAGGTCTAGAGGGCAGGAATGTCCACAGATTCGCAGCCATCTTGCGTCCACCACATTAAGATGTGAACTGAGGGCTTGGGGTTTGGCTCAGTGCTAGAGCACTTGCCTAGAATGCATGAGGTCCTAGGTTCTATCCCCAGCACAGCAAAAAAAAAAAAAAAAAAAAAAAAAAAAAGATAGAGAAAGATGTGAACTAAAACTTCAACTCTGTTCAAGGAGCCACTTACATACCAGAGGACAGACGCACAACGTCTTACCAGAGCGCTTGAACTCGGACCAAGAGCTCCACATGTCAGTCTACACAGTGCCTAGCATGGGCATTCAATAAATATGTGCCGAATTGTTAAATTTATTAAGTCCCATGCTGAAGCTTCTGTTATCTGTGAATGCTCATCAGCATTCTAAAACGGAAGAAGGGAAGATTCTCAACTGCATATGAGGATCGCCAGATGCAAATCGAAGCCACCCCTTGTACTACATACCAGGAAAAATTGTAGACGGATGAGAAAGTGACGTGTAAAAGATAAGATGTAAAATACCAGGGTGTGGGAAACCATGAATAAATTACTCTACATCCTGGAATAAGGATAACTTTCTAGATTATACCTTGAAATCCAAAAGCCACAGTACCAGCATCATGACTATATGAAAGCGAGTGCTTCATAGTCCAGCCACATGAGTTACATTAGGACCATTCTGCAGATGAGAAAACCAAGAGAAATTAAGTATCTTGCCTAAGTTTATACAGTTAATAAATGGTAGAGACAGGATCTGAAAAAAAAAGAATTCCAAATTAGAGCAAAATTAATCAAGGCCTGGGAAAATGAGGAAAGGGAGAAACAGCCAGGTGTCAATTTGTTATACTGGTCCCTGAATAATATGAGATATATTTTAATTAAAGAAGAGAGAGGGGGGGGAATGGTGCCACTTCAACTGATCAAAACCAGTTATCAACCAGAGGATAGGTGATTTTAGCTATCTACCATGTTAAATACTGTACTGAGTCTCAGGGAAGTCTTCCTACATAAATGGTTTGTTTTCAAATGAAAACAGCTATCCAAATTCTCTAGGTGGCACCTGACATACAGCAGTTGCACCTCTGGAAACCATTTTAGGGATCCATTGCAACTTTATCATCTATAATTTCAATATCCCAATAATATGCAAATAGCAAAATACCCAAAATTGTTGTCCTAATAGAAGCAGTGTTTTACAGTAAGATTCTGTGACATACGTCTTTCCAAAGGCAGATGGCTGTGCTGCATAACATTATTACATATATAATTACCTACATCACAAATATTTCCAAAATCAAAACTGCTAAGCTTCCTTGCCTGTCACTTTTCCTTATGCCGTCTCCATAGCAACCCACTTCCCTCCCCCAGAGACAAAGAGAACCTAGAAGACATCTTTAGATTGGCATACATTAGAGATAAATCCTTAATTTAATCAGACACAACTTACTCTATTGATTATCATACACCAAAATTATCTAGAAATAATCATTGTAAGCTCATAAAAACAAACTGCTATAAACAGACCACTGTTTACAAAAGACGACAGCATAATTATAAAACATGATGCCCAGGCTTCTATCATCATTGCATCCTTGCCCCTAGCTTATCCCCCTCTATAACCATGGGCAGCCACATCCTCCCTTCTCATGGCCAAACAGCTCTACCAGTCCTGTCCCCCAAATGAGGTAGGACAGGTTGGGCCTCAGATGCCTGAGGGTTCATTTACCACTCTCACCTCCTGCAGACACAGAGCTCAGCCCAATATAGGTCTGCCAGAGTCGATTTCGTCAGCCATGAAACAGACTTACTAATCCAAATGCAAGCTTAGAGCCCAGAGTTGGGCAGAAAGAGTGCTGGGGAATGATCTCGACTAACTTTGATACTCGCTGCAGGGATAGCAAATGCAAGAGTTAAGTCACTCTTTGTCCCCGTTGCCACAAATCCTGTGGTTCCTGACCAGAGTTTAAAAATACCCAGCCAAGTCCCCGAAGGATCTCCAGAGAGGAGACTGCGGAGTCACACACCTGCAGTTCAGAAAATACCCTAAATGCCACCGCAGAAGGCTGAAGGGCAATCTCAGAGTGTAGATGGCAGCTCGCCAGGTGGCTCTCCAACTGCTGCTGGGCCTGGCAACACTTTGAACAAGTAAACGTGGTAAGTCCCAGCAGGACACGGAGCTGAGACAAACACACACCTACTTTTAACTTGTAAGTCAACAAATAATTCATAATTCTGCAGTTGGTTTCTATGGAAAAACGGAAAGTGGAGAGAAAATTTCAACTTGAGACTCAGGAGTGTTAAGTGCACGCGCATACACACGCGCGCACACGCACCTACATGCACACACACGCGTGGGGCTTGCCAGTCTCAGACCCATCCAGCTGCCTCAGGTGGACACTTATGAAGGCCACACAGCAGGGGGCTGCCTGGCTGCCTTCCTACCGAGCCAGCCTGCAAGGCGTCCTGCCAAGAACTACTTCCCAGAGCACTGACAGGGTGACAGCTGATTGACTGCTCCGAGTCCCCCCACAGTAGTCCTCTCCCATCTGAGAAATCTGCCCCTTTCCACCCCCAGAACTTATTTCAGTAAGAGCATAAGTTGCTCTACTTTTAGAGGTAAGCTTCTAAAATTATCTAGCGGGAACACAATAAAGTCTTTAGTTCAGCCCCCACTTCCACTTTATAGAAAATACAAGACATGGAGAAATAGTTGAATGGCATCACCAAGAAGTGACCCAACAAATCCAGAAAATGAGACATTTAACGAGATAGCTGGCCCAGTCTCTATGAAGGGTAAGTACCTTGAAAAACAAAGTTTAGAAGACTCTCCTAGAACAGTGGTTCTCAAACAGGGGCATTGTGCCTGCTGGGGGCACTTGGTGACGTGTGGAGCCAGTCTGGGTGTCACAACCCGGGCAGGGTCGGAGGAGAGGCAGTGCTTCTGGTACCTGCAGGGTGGGGGCCAGGGATGGACACAGGTGAACATACACAGATGCTCCTCGACTGACCGTGGGGTCACACCCCGATGAACACATCATAAGTTGATAATACCGTAAGTCAGAGTGAACTCAGCATACGGAAACTGCAGCACATCCTAGCTGAGCAGGGGGTGTGTGGGGGGTTGTTTGCCCTCGTGATGGTGGGGCTGACCGGAGCTGTGGCTTGCCGCTACTGCCCAGACTCAAGAGAGGGGACTGTCCATACCACTAGCCCAGGGAAAAGATCCGAATTCAAAATTCAAAGTATAGTTTTCTACTGAATGCATGACACTTTCACACCATCATAAAGTCAAAAAAATCTTAAATCGAACCATTGTAAATGAAGTGAAGGGCCATCTGTACCTTTGTGTGCACATTTGAATAACAGCACTGCTGTTGAGAAACCCTGGTCTAGAATAAGAGAGATGGAGGGATTAATAACTAAAGGCAACGAGTGACCTTAGCTTTAATCAAGACCACGAAAAGTTTTAAGGAAAAATGAGGGAAATTTGCGACTGACTTGGTAGATCAGATTAGGAAATCCTTGCTGCTCTCCTAGACAGGATAATAGTACTGTAAAAGAGTGCTCTTATTCTTCAAAGACATATTCTGAATTATCCAAGGAGGAAACAATATGATATCTGCAAAATGAGCTTTATGGTTCACCCAAGACAGACAGACAGACAGACAGAAGGAAAAAGCAAATGTGGCAAAAGTAATGGCTGAATTTAAGACGATACAGGTATTGGGCCGATTCTTTTTTTGTCTTTTCTTCTTTGAGACAATTCACGACAACAGCTGGTAGGAGGTTAAAAAAAAATCAGACTTTGCAAAAAACCAGTGTAGAATACTGTGTCTTACACTCAGAGGCTCTTCATGCACATAAACATTTGCATACTGCGGTGCCATGCAGCCACTCTGCAAGGAGAACTGGGGGGCTGTGACAGTACCCATATGGGCCGGACCCTCAAGAGGCTTCCAGGCCACAGAAGCGACCAGACATGGTGGAGGCGAAAGTGAGGCACCCACATGAGAAAGAATATGCTCCAGGAGTCCAGGTGTGTGGGGGACAAAAGGACCAGGGACAGGTTCATGGAGGATGTGACAGTGGCAATAGTCTTTTGGGGTGGGCATAAGAGGATTTGGGGCTGAAGGAGTGGACTGTATGGGATACACAGAGAATACAGGGCCACTGTGTCCTTGGTGCCAAAGGAAAGTGACAACAGTGGTATCTCATGAAGCAGGATAGACAGCCCAGAGGTAGTCCTGCAAGGCCCAAGCACAGGGCCTTCTGAACAAAGAAGTAACTTAGGAAACCTAACTCTGGCAGAGGAACTGTGACTGGCTGGCTGCGGCTTGCTAGCTCACTGGGATGCAGACCGACTCCTCCCGGGGCCCCCTTCCATCTCACAACGGGCAGCGCTAATGACTAGAAAGCTCTCCTACATGTGCACCACTGTCTGCGGTGTCCACCAAAGGAAGCCACTCATAGCCTCTTAATTACAGCCCTGCAGTCAGCCCTTCCAGATGTTGTCCTCTGGCTCACTGCAGAGGTGCCCTGGCCCCGCACTGTCCTGTCTTGCAGACAAAGCAGCCCCACTGGGTCAGCCCGGCTGCTGAGGGCAGGAGCAGGCAGGAGTGGGGACGGTGCTGCAGGCGGCCATGGGCAAGGCCGGCAAGTGCTCCAGGCTGGGTGAAGGTTCTGCAGGCTTCTACTCACTGTAGCTCACAGCCAGCCCTGTGTCCCTGAGACACGTGTTAGGATAAAATGGAGCTCCCACTACACACCACCGTGAAATCGTGTCTTCATCTCCTCCGTGTAACCTACACTATAAAATAGGTCTTTTGGGACTGAAAACCAGGCTAATGAGCCAAGTACTGGAACATTCTATGAATTCTGCAACAAAGGCTGAAGACGAGGGTTGGCCCTTGTCCAGGAATGGGAGCTGTCTTCTCCCGTCGCTAAAATGTATGTAGGAGCCCAAGAGCTCTGCTGAGTTGGGAAAGGGCTGTGAGCGGCCCCAGAGGCAGCTACTGTTGTGATACTTTTCCAGATGAGGAAACTGAGGCTCAGGGGGACAAAGCACTCGTCTGAGGCGGTGTGCTGGTTGTTTTCTAGGACCCAGGATCACAGGGCCAGGGGCAGGCTCCATCTGCTATGCTCTGAAACGAGAATGATTCCTTCCTTCCTTCCCTTCCCTTCCCTTCCCTTCCCTTCCCTTCCCTTCCCTTCCTTCCTTCCTTTGATTGGTCTCAGGAACATTCTACTTCCAAGCTACACCCCCAGCCCTTTTCATTTTTTATTTTGAAACAAGGTCTTGTTAGGTTGCTTAGGGTCTCACTAAATTGCTGAGGTTGACCTGGAACCTGCAATCCTCCTATCTCAGCCTCCCAAGTACTGGGATGACAGGTATGCACCGTGATGCCCAGCTAGGAATGATCAGTTTTACTGATTGCCAGGAGGGAGCAGGAGGAGTAAACGGCCATGCTCACTATTCACCAGCTACACAGACATGTGAGGGATGGAAACAGGCACAGCCAGAGTAATGAAGAGGAAACACACACACACACACACACACACACACACACACACAAATAAAAATACAATTACATTCAGCCAATAATGGCTTCACATCGTGAAACCGCAGAGCGTGGAAAGACCCCTGGAGCTGCCGAGACACAATACCAAGGGAATTTCATTATCCACCTCTCCTTTCAAAGGGGCTCAGGACGCTCCTGGCCTCAACCTGGAAAGCTTGAGTCTCCTGGGGCCGGCTGTGCGATGCCGGAGACCAGGCCAGGACCTTACCTGTGAGCCGCAGACAGGCTCTGTAAAGGAGGGAGGGATAAGGATGTTTTCTCCCTTACAAGCTGACAATGTGCCCGTTTAGCAGTCTGTTGAGGTGAGGAAGCTCCCCTCCAGGGAAGACGTGCATGCTGGTCTCCAGCCATGGTAACAAGACCCTGCCGGGCCCCACATGAGTCCCAGTGTGCCCATTACTTGTGTCCCCTATTTCCTTTGGATATATTATCAAGTGATTTTCATTAAAATATTTGCTTCTTAACCAAATTATCTTTCTTTTTTATTTTGCAGTACTGAAATAGGACCCAGGGGCATTTTACCTCCAAGCTCTACCCCCAGCCCTATTTTTTATTCTTTATTTTGAAACAGGGTCTCACTAAGTTGTGCAGGGCCTCACTAAGTAGCTGAGGCTGGCTGTGAACCTGTGATCCTCCTGTCTCAGCCTCCCAAGCACTGGGATTGCAAGCGTGCGCCACCACGCCCGGCACCAAATTATCTTTTGACACTATGAACCTGCGTATTGATTTCGAATGTGTCAGAGGAATCGGTGGCTAGCTGGCTTGACCAACACAGGACATTATTCCCTTCGGAAGGCATCCTGTTCCCATTTAAAAAAACACGACGAAATGAACTAAGCAGCAGGCATGCCAGTGTCCCAAAGCTGACTATTTCACGCCAGTGTTTAGATCTTTGTCACTGTGGCTGTGCCGCTAAGCAGCGTGTGACTCTCCTGTGGTGGGCAGTGCAGGGACAGAAGTAAAGCAACCTCTGGCGTGGGAAATTGCACATGTAGTTCATGCAGGTCATTCCGGGAAAGGCCCGTAGAGATGCTCAAACATACTCTCAGGGGGTCTTAAAACTGGAAGAGGAGGGAAATTTTAAAACTGGGGAGAAGAGACCCAAGTCCAAAATATGGGTGGCCTCAAGGAAGAGGTGGTACCGAGCTGTCCTGGTGTGGGTGCAGTGTCAGGATTCAGCTGAGAGAGAGAGAGGTGGGAAATGGCTCCCACAAGGGCGGGAGGTGGAGGCCCAAAGTGCGGCCCCGTCTTTGTAGTGCACAGGACACAGCTTAGAGAAGCGTGAGGCAGCCACGCTGGGCTGGGCAAGGGAGCTAGCTGCCTGTAGAAGGTTGCCAATACAAGGCCCGTGAGTTTTCATCTTGCACAGTGAGTTGGTAAGAGCAGAAAGGACAAGATTAAAACCCGGTTTAAGGACACACACTTGACAGCCATGAAGAGGATGTCTGGAGAGAAAACGAGCTGGTGCATGCGGCATAAAAAAAGAGCGAGGTTCGTTAATGGAATTACTACCATCAACTACGTGAACATATGTAAATATACCAAGGTCAATCTCAGTACTCTGTATGGGGAAGGGGGGAAATGGGGAGGCGGGGGGGCACTATGTGCATGTATGTCACTGTCAACATGATATACATTATGATGTGAGGCTATAATGCACCAATAAAAGCACATTAAAAAATAATAAGGGCTGAGCTGAGGTGGGTACAGGGGGAGAACTGAGGATAGCCACCAGGGCTCAGAGCCTCTGCAGTCCCACCTGCCTCCCAGGACTGACAGATTCTCAGCCATTGTCCCTGATCACCTGGCTCCTACAGCCACCCAGGACACTCCTGGGCCCAAGGAAGAGTCCAAACAGGAACCGTAAATATAAACTGCAAGTAGAAAGAAGCTCGGCAGGCCGGCAGGTGGGGAGCCCACACTGCAGAGGAATTTCACCCTGCTCTTTGAACAGAGGGCCTCATGCTTTCCTTTCTGCTCAGCCTGCCCTAAAGGACCCGGTTAGGGAGTGGACACGTGGGGTCAAGAAAGAGTGGCAAAGAGCAGGTGACCCACACAGGGGTCACTGGTAAGGGAAGAGGCTGTGACACATTCCCTGCAGGAGGCTGTCAACACTCTAGGAGCCTGGAATAGCAGGGCTGGAGTCCAGAGCCCTGTAGGGCTGAGTACACAGGCCTGGAGGGGGGCTCCGAGCCAGCGCTGAACAGAACCCAGGGAACATATGGGAGGTAGAGGCCAGAGCCACACCCAGAGACCAGGACAGATGCAAGAACTGTCAGAGAGGGAGGGAAAGAGCCAGAAAACCAGACAGATGAAGGAGACCCTCAGGCAACCAGGCAGAGGTGTCTGAGGAGAGGAGGCTGCTGGTGTCAAGTTCTGCTGGGGGTGAGGGGATGTTAGAAATAAATTTCCATAGCGAAAAGACATGTTTGAAAGTGGCCCGGCAAGGTGATTTTACTTTTTGCAAAAAGGGATCCTGCCACCAGTAAAGTCAAGGTATGCAGGAACAACAGGGCGGAAACTTTTATTTCCAACGCGGGGCTCCTAGGATATACTCCCATTGGTGGGATTCTTGGCCACACAATCTTTACACCATTGGCTGAAGGAGATGCCGGGGGAAGGGTTGGCACTTATAATTTCCAGGAAATGCTAATTTTACCAAAAAAAATATATAAGCACACACAAGGTTACAAAAGGTGGTTTTATAAAATGGAGCTTAAGTCAAGCTATTCCTTTGATAGAAAAGATCTAATTATATCCTCACAGGGCAGCACCTCCTCATGCCTCCACTCCTGGGTGTTCCTTCTGGAGTCTTTGTTTTTACTCTGTTCTCTTGTAAACTGGAAATAGTCGGTCCAACAGTCATCATAAGAGTGTGTGGGGACACAATGTAACATTCAGTCTCACCAAGACAACCATGTCATAGCCACCCCCAGCACCGGTGGCACTGCCCTGTGGTGGGGCTGTCCTGTACATTGTAGGGTGCTGAGCAGCATCCCTGGCTTCCACTCACAAGACACCAGTAGCACCCCACCCCTGAGCTGTGAGCACCGGAACTGTCTCCAGATGCCAAATGTTCCCTGGAGACACATGCTTTGAGGCTGGTGCTACGGACTCATGTCCGCGTTCCCCCCAAATGTCTACGCTGCAGCCCTCACCCCAGGGCGATGGTATTTGGCATTATTTGCCTTTGGCAGCTGATGACGTCATGAGGGGTGGAGCCTTATGAATGGAATTAGTGCCTGTGACAGTTAGATATAAAATGTCCCCAAAAGAGCTCATTTGTTAATGTTTGGAGCTGATGTAATTGAGCCATGAGGGTTGAATCCCAGAAGTAGATAAATCCATTGTAATGGATTTACCTGGGTGGTAACTGGTAGGCCGGTAGGGTGTGGCTGGAGGAGATGGTCCCTGGAGGGGTGCGGCCTTGGAGATTATATAAAGGGCTCCTCCTCCCCCTGCTCGCTCTCTTGCTTCCGGTCTCCATGATGTGAGGAGCACAGCCCATGAGCTCTCCCTCAGCCTCCCGCCGCCATGCCTGGAGATCCGCGGTCCCCAGCCTCACATGGACTGAGCCTGAAACCGTAAGAAAATAAATCTTTCCTCTAAGTTCTGTGGTCACTCTTTAGATTATAGCTGCAAGAATGCTGACAGATACAGTGCCGTTGTTAAAAGAGACACAAGAAAAAATCTCTCTCCACAACAGGAAGGCCTCTGTCTGCAAACCGGGAAGAGGGCCCTTACCCAGAATGCAACCTGCCAGCACCTTGCTCTTGGACTTCCAGCCTCCAAAGCTGTGTTAGAGAAACAGCTCACAGAAAGGTCTGTTGTTGAAACCACCCAGTCTGTGGTATTATGTTACAGCAGCCTGACTAAACTAATACACTGGGGTCCTACAATTTGTGGTGGGCGGGATATTCCGGAGGCGGCCCACCACGCCCCTCCTCTTCCCCACACGCACCCTGGCTCACTGAGTTTTAGTTTTAGGTTAGTCGTCACACAAATATCTAAAGTAATTCCTGTGTGGCACCGTGGAGAATTTACTCTTTAGGGCCATAAATTTCACTGCCCTGTGGAGCTGTAATCTCACAGGGTTTGGATTGCAGGCTCATTTGTTTGTTTTCATTTACCACATATGCAGTCGATGTCATTTACCATCCCGGAACGTCCCTGATGCGGCTGTCCCTGGCGTCAGGTGGGTCCTGCAAATGTCGGCCTCAGGGCTCATACTCCAGGGCAGCCCCCAAGAGGAACTGACACCACAAAGCCCGACTGCCCGTGGTGCTCACGGGGGTACCCCCGCACCCACCATAGAACCGAGCTTAGCAGCAGCCCTGCTAAAAACCCTTCCCTGACTAATTATAGGTCCAGCTCCAGGAAAATCCTCACCCTCCTACCTACCAGGCCTCGCCCAGGCCCAGAATAACCAAAGCTGCTCCCCAGGGGCCAATGCAAAACGCAGGTATGGGGACTTTTATAGGAAAAAGGGCTTTTTCCTTTCTTGCAGGGAGGGTCTCTCTCCCAACCTGCCATGTGGCGGTTTGTATCTGCTATTTCATAGCAGGCTTCCGCAGGCCGGGTCAGCGCAGAGCGGCTGAGGCCACCCATAGACATCAGGCAGGGCGCAAACACCCTGCTGGGCCCAACATGCTCCCTGTCCCAGTGTACCTCAAGAAACACAAATTCAAACATAAGGTGATTAAGAATTTCAAATGCAGAGCATGAAGCCCCAGGCTCCAGGTCCCCTGGAGGGGCTTGCTGCGGCTTCTCCACACAGCCTCTTGCTCAGGCACCCACCACCGGCATCGGCATCCTGCAGGGAGCACCTGTGTGGGTCCAAGGGCACCTGAGTCCTGAGTCCCCTTCGCAAATAGGTGGCATTTGTCTTTGCCCTGAAGGCTGTGGAAGAAACACAGGATGGAGTGATTATAGGCGGCTTGCCTGAGGACAAGGCGCTTGCTTGTATGTGGCAGAGGCAAGACTGAAATCCTCCTGGGACTGGCCCTTCTCTTCAAGGCTCCTCTTGCATCAGACAGAACAGCAGCCCACCTTCAGTGAAGCCCAGCACTCCAACATGCAATGCCTGATTTCCAAAGGACCAATCGGCACCCCTGCGGGCCCCTTCCCATGGGGGGATGCTACAGCAACTGCGTGGGAAACACACAGAGTCCACACCCTTTCTGGGCCACAGGACTCCAGCTGTGCTACCCCCAGGCCAGTCCCTCCGTTTCTCTGTTCTTTGCTGTACTCATCTGCAAAAAGAAGAAATACTGGCAACCCCACCACTCACCGGCTACAGTGAGAGTTAAGTAAATTAATGCAAGCTGTGTGCCCAGTGCCCAGCACAGCGCAGCCTCTACTCTGCAGGTGGCATCAGCCTCCACAGTCCCGTGTCCAGGGCCTCCAGGGGATGCTTGTCTGGGCTCACGTCTGCATGGGAATCCCCCTGAGATGTGCCCCAAACAGTCAGGAGTCAGACAGTGAGTCCCAGCACCATTGTCCCACAAAGGCCTGGTCTCCTTTGGCCACAAGTGGGCTCCAGAGGCCATCAGATTAGGTGGGCAGCTCCTTCCCCGCAGGAGATACACATCACAGCCCCTCGCTGGAGCAGACCTGCAGCATCCTGTTCAGATTCCAGTCACAGCACAGCAATACTCCAGAGCTCCCAGGCTGAGTCCACATCCACCCTCACCAGAGGACAAGAGAAATCCACGGCCTTCTCAGCCCATGTGCCGGGCAGCTGGTCCCAGACATGCTACAAACAGACTGGAGGGGAGTCGGCATGTCCCTCTCCCGGGCAGAGCTGCGGGCATCGTACTGCTGGGCAAGCCTGCCTGCCGTGGGACTGAGTGAGTGAGTGAGGACCAGAGGCAGGGCCCAGCAGGCCTTGGGGTGAGGGAGGACACCCCAGTGGAGTCAGGCTGCAGCCCAGGGGGTCCGGAGGGTGCAGGACAGGCATAGCAGGCTGTCTCAGAGGTGTCAGGGCTGTCTCTGCCAGAGCCCCTCTCAGAGGCGGCCTGTGATGGTCTTGGTATCTGGCTGCACCCCCAAACCACCTGGCAAGACCTCAAGGCTGGAGGGGTACTCCAGAGAGCCATTCTGCCCCCAACTAACCAGCTATGTGACTCTGAGTGAGACGCCTGCCCACCTGGCCTTTGCTCCTGTCCCACAAAGAACGCTCTGAATGACAGCCTGAGGACCCCTCTGTGGCCTCCCTCTCTGGAAAACAGGCACACCTTCAGACCTGCAAACACCCTGTTGGTGAAATTTCTAGGGTCCGTTTCCAGAAGGCCCACGAGATGGACACATTACCCGTTCCTGTTCTGCAGGATAGGGCAATCGGTAACCAGGCCACGCAACACCAGGAGGTGGAAGGAAAACTAGAGAAACCCTCTAAACACTGAGACTTACTCTATGTCAGAGTCAGGAGGTGATGGGCAGGTATTTAAATGTAGAAGGGTAAATTTAGGAGGCCAATCGCCCACAGGAAGTCCACAGGCTATTTTTAAATGCCTTATCAGCAGTCCAGGTCAAATGAGTATTAAAAAAAAAAAGATAGCAAGTGCTCAGAAAAATAAGACGTAAATGTGGGGTTTTTCTGGCACACGGTAAGAGGCTGCCTGTAGGGAAAGCGGCATCTTTCCAGAAAACGATGTAAAAATAGCTCCACCGAGGGAAACCCACCAAGTGTGCCAAAGTTAGGTGCAAATTGGAACTTAATTAAACAGGTCTCCAAAGAGCATGGGTTTCCAAAATAAAATCATCAGCTTTTTCAGCGGCCAGACCAAGAAGGGATGAGGACGTCCGACGGCCCGAGGTGCAGGAATGAGAAACAGGGCCAGGGCTCCGGGTGGTTCCCTAGTCTCCTCCGGTTGGCATCCCTCCCTCCCCGACACTGCCTGGCACACAACCCCGGCTGTGGATGGTCTTGTCACCTCCCCATTTCTATGGACTGGTGTGGGACAGAAGACTACACCTGCCATTCCCCTGCCCCATCCTCAGTGAGCTCCCCTCATGGCAGGAAGCGCCTAATTCATCCTCTTTTTCCCCATTAGTTTTCAGCCATTTGCTACCTGAAAATATATTTGTGAAATTCTTTCCTTTTCAGTCAAGGAGCCAAAATATTAGGGGTCCTTTTTAAACTCAGCTCCCTTTCTCATTCCTCCCTCCCTTTCTGGAAATCTGTCTTCAAAATCTACAGGCGAGGATCCTTGAATCCCCTCTGCTGCTCCACCCCATTCAGTTCCTCAACTTTCTCCCTCCCTTGAAGTCTTTCTCTTTTTGCTGTCCAACTAGCATTAAAAAACAAACAAGCAAACCAGGGCATGGTGGCGCACGCTTGTAATCCCAGTACTTGGGAGGCGGAGACCGGAGGATCCGGGTTTGCGGCCAGCATCAGCGCTCTCTCTCTCTCTCTCTCTCTCTCTCTCTCTCTCTCTCTCTCTACTTAGTGAGGCCCTCCGCAACTTCGTGAGACCCGGTTTCAAAATAAAAGTATAAAAAAATAGGGCCGGGGGTGTAGCGCAGAGGTAGAACGCCCCTGGTTTCAATCCCCGGTACCAAAAAAAAAAAAAAAAAA
>PVJS01011204.1:31461-46352 GCA_004027185.1 Glis glis | reverse complement strand
CCGGGTTTGCGGCCAGCCTCAGCGCGCATGCGCGTGCGATCAATCTCTCTCTCTCTCTCCTCTCTCCTCTCTCTCTCTCTCTCTCTCTCTCTCTCTCTCTCTCTCCCTAGCGAGGCCCTCCGCAACTTTGTGAGACCCGGTTTCAAAAATAAAGCATAGAAAAAATAGGGCCGGGGGCGTGGCGCGGAGGTAGAACGCCCCTGCGTTCAATCCCCGGTACCGCAAAAAAAATTAAAAAAAAAATTAGTCATTCTGCATAAATCAATGAGGGATTGGTTAATTGGTCAAATAATGACTATGATGATTTAAATAGATAATCACTAAATTTGGTTTCTTATATATTTGTGGAAATTTATTAATTTAAAACTCGATTATGGTGTCATTTTGAGAACTGAGGTAAATACAAATAGTTTGGAGAGAAGATAGAACTTCTGGGAAGTTTTAGGGCATTTTTCTGAGGGTTTATGGCTAGCTTGTACTTTGCAAAGGAGGAGAAATTATTTAGGATATGCTAAACATGTTCTTTAAGTAATAAAGGTATTGTAGACTAAGCAACTCATCTTAGGAAGAGACTCTTAATCACATCCCCACGTCCAGGTGTACCATAGGAATGCCTGCCTATCACATGTTAAGACATAGGGCAGAATTAATAGGCCATTTTTTAAATAGCAGTGGCTAGTCACTGGCTTATCTTTCCATCCCATCTCAAGGAATTGGATGAAGTATCCCACCTTGTCAAAAAGAGGATCCTAGAGTCATGGGAGGTATGCTCACTATTCCATATTCATATAAAAAACTGAGATTCAAAACAGAGAATATCATTTTTTGTTTTTGTTGTTTCAAATAAACTTTATGTGGAGCTTTTCAGTTTACAGAACAATTCTTTCATTATTTTTTCTTTGAGCCCTACTACCACCCTGCAATGTACATACTGTTAGGATAATAAATCTAATTTTATAGATGAAGAAACTTGGGGTCCAGGAAGATGAGGTTATAAATGCTCTTTTCCTTCTCCCTCTCATTCTATCACTAAGTCCACTTGATACTAATTCCTAAATATCGTTCAAATATGTTCATGTTTTGATAGCCCCACCACTCCGCTGTAGACCAACGTTTTGATCTTACATTTTTCTCCTGGTCACAGCATCAGTTTGTTAGTGATCCACTTACTACCAGGCTTGATCCTGGTTCATCTCAAAATATTCTAAAACAAAGATGCAGCCACATTACTGTTAAGGTTGAAACCTTCAGTAATTCTCAGAGTGCATGTAAGCGATGCAGCGTCGAAGGTTTCTTCAGATACGCCTGTGTCTGTGATTTAGCCCTGCACTTACCAGTCCTGTTTTCTCTCTCTTCTTCCTTCCCCATATCTACACACTATTTTCTATTTTATAGCTCTCATAGCTGGTAATGGGACAGTTGCAGAAGGAAAGGGAAAATCTCTTTCAATGGATTAATCAAATTTACTTGAATTTACCTATTACCTAGCATGGTACAAAATATTTGATAGGTACACAATAAAGGTTTGCTAAATGAATGGACAATTAAAAGATGGGTCCCTTTATGTCCACTCAAAGCTGAAGTTATAATATCTCTATTTAGATGTCAGGGAGACATGGCTTACTTTCTCCAGAATTATTGACATATAATGATAGAAATGGACGTTTCATTAAGTGCTATTTTTTCTCAAACCTGTTCTAATTCCCTCCAATCATTTTAAATTTTTTAGACATTGCCTGACTATCTCTTATAGATTGTGTTAGGGTTCTCCAGATAAATAGAGTAAACAGGATATAATAGGAAACATATATGCATCTGTGTGTATGTACACATATATGTATGTATGTGTATGTATGTATGTATTTATTTATTTACTATATGTATGTATCTATGTATGTATTATATATACACAAAGCATTGACTTTTTAGGATATTTAATGAATAAACTCTTAATTTATTAAATTGTTATAAGTTTTAAAACTTTCATGAATAAACTATAGTATTTTTTTCTGAGTTTGAAAGCTGTTACTTTTAAGATTTACTTGTTAAATTCAGGTATAAAACATTTTAATATATGTCTGTTGTTATATTACAGATGAGGATACCATTTCATTCATTAATTAAGGTGTGAAAAGAAGGACAACTTTTTCATTAGCTTTCCATCTGGTAGTATTAACATGCACATTTACTTTTAGAAGTGAATATGGAGTTCTATTTTCTGGTGAGCATATTAATGGTGTGTTAATATTTTTCTCCTTTAATCTTTTCAGGTGAGAAGTTTGCCAATTTCTTAATTGACCTCCAATGTGCTTGAAAATTAGGAGTAATAAACACATGCAATTGCTTATCTAGAAAAATCCTTTGGGTTGAAGAAATTTTTTGCTTCAAACTTTGCCAATATCATGTGTTCCATTTTTTGCATTAACTTTTTTGATGAAAAGCATGAAAAATTTCTATCTACAAATTATAACTGAGAACTGTTTTTACTTTGGTGCTCTTATATTTTCGATTTGCTTTTATTTACCACTTGGTTGGTGTTTGTGATAGTTAATCTAATTTGTCAACTTGACTGGGTCATGACACACCCAAGATCATGTGACATTGGGTGTGTAACAGCCGATTAAACAGAAAGTCCTGCCCTAAATGTAGGCAGCAGGGTTCTGATAGGTGCAGGACTTAGATAAAAGAAGGAGAAAGCTGCGTAGAGAGATGCACGACTCTTTCCAAAGAAAACACATCTGCTCTCGTCTGAGATCGTCGGCCTCCAGCTCATAGAACTGGAACTTCGCCGTTTCTCTGAAGAGCTTCTTGATCTTCTGCTCTCGTCTGAGATCGTCATCCTCCAGCCCTTTGAACTGAAACTTCACCATCGTTTCTCCGAAGAGCTTCCTGATCTTCACATCTTGGACTGGGACTGAATTAGTGGTTGCTCCGATCCTAAGACTCCAGCTCTTAGACTGCTCGACCAGCTACTGGTTCCTCTGACTCTCCACGTGCAGTCGGAACTCGGGACTACATTGCTTTGAACTGTAAGACTGATCTGATAAATCCCTTTTTCCATATACTCTTTCTGTGAATTCTGTTAGTCTAGTGAACCCTGGCCAATACAGCAAGAAGCACTTTTATTTTTACCTCCAAAATTTTGGCCAGCTGTGCTAGGTTTGAATATGCATCTTATGATGGTACTGTCAAACTAGTGGAGATAAGAGTGGCATGGAGAAAGGGAGAGACAGGTGCCCTTGAAGGATTAATTGGAGGGCATGACCAACCCATCGGGTTTAAGATATGGCACTGTTACCGTTCTGCACATCAGCCTGGGCCCTCTTGGCTTCATAGGAGTCTCTTTAATAAGAATGGTGATATAAAGTATGGATGGTAACAGATCTGGATGTAGACCTCAACCAGTGCCAACAGTGTGTTTTATGATAAAGCCTGTATTATTATAACAGAAATTAAGTGTCAAAAAGCGTGGCTCGGTTGTTTTGAGGAGTAATTGTACAACTACTACTACTTCTACATGTGCTGAACTGGTTCCTCAACTAACTCTGCCAGAGCAAACAATATTTTATTATAGCTACCTTCCTCCATTGCTACTGTCCCTAACCCAGATCACAGGCTCAGAAAGGAATGATTTTCATATTGAAGTTCTACTGACCTAGCTGTGGCTTAGTTATGACCCTGATCATACTTGGTGCCTGCTGCACAACCTCTAATCTGCCCATCTCCTGAACCAACCTTTGAATGGCTGTGCAATTTATGGGACAGCACTTTCTGCTCCCCCTCTGCCACACTGTCAGGTTGGCTGGCCACTGTTGCCTATATGCCCAAGTTTGCATTTCTGAATCCTAATTTATTGCCTTATTTCAAACCGAGTGAGAATAGTATTGTATTCTACAGCATATCGCTAGCTATAAATCTTTCCTGGGGTCATAGTGCTAATTTATTCCCCAATATGACTGCTGCTACCTGGTTCTTCAACTACTGGCCATTCAAATAGTAAATACTCAAACACTGGGCCTTGCCCTTTTTGGATTTCTTTATCTTCCCAGCAGTCCCTAGAGCTTGTTTCTGCAATTGTGTCAGTTGCTCTTGCCCCTGTTCTGTCTAAATAATTAGATGTATCTGCCAGCTCTTCCTAAACTCCCTGTTCCCATAATCCTAAGCACCCATCATAACTTGGGCCCAAAGTAGTCTAAACACCAAAGGATCTAAAACCCTGTTAGTGTTCTTTTTGGTTTTTCCACTGATTTGTAGGTGACAAATATGTGTCAAGTGGATTTGTCCCTAGAAGGCATAAAATAATATTTTCTAGAACCAAGGAAACCTTTGGGATCTTGGGCAGGAATAAAAGTTTCAGTAGCTCATATACTTTCTCCTTTCTCATCTCACATTTTATTTTGTACTGGGGATTGAATCCAGGGGTACTTTACCACTGAACTATACCCTTAGCCCTTTTTATTTTGAAACAGAGTCTTGCTAAGCTGCTGAGGCAAACATCCAACTTGTGATACCTCCTGCCTCAGCTTCCAGAGTAGCTGGGATTTACAGATGTGCCCCACTGTGCTCGCCAATTCTAATCTCACTTTTTATACTTTTATTGGTGCATTGTAATTATACATCATAATGTTAATCTCACTTTTAACATATAATGTTTTCTTACCTGAACAGGCTTGCTGCCACCCAAAGCTCTGTTGTTATTATGTGTCATAGCATTAAAGACACAAGTTTAGCACCAGGACTGGAATCAAAGGTCAGACATTTTTTTTTATGGTACTGGGGATTGAACCCAGGGGCATTCTAGCTCTGGGCTAAACCCCCAGGCCTATTTTTTATTCTTTTTTTTGGTTTCTTTTTTAAACATGCTTCTATGGGTGCGTTGGAGTCTCACATTACAATGAATATCTATTTGATGTTAACATACATGCACACAGCTCTGAGTGCCCCCCACCTCCCCCCCACCCATATGAAGTACCGAGAATGATGTTGGTATTTTTTCACATGTACATATTGTTTATGATAATAATTCCACCGATTCGCTTCTTTCTTGCCCTTCCTCTTCCCTTGTACCACTTCCCTTGCCCCACTGAGGGTTCTCCATTATCAACCAGAGTCCCTTGTGTGTCCCCACTACTCCCTAGGTTGCACATACTAATGAAAACATATGTCCCTTCTTTTTTGTGATTGACTGATCTTGCTTAACATAATGTTCTCCAGATCCTTCCATTTTCTTGCAAATGATGTTATTTTGTTCTTTATTGCTGAGTAGAATTCCATTGTATGTATTTCCCACAATTTTGTAATCCACTCATCTGTTGATGGACACTTAGGTTGGTTCCATAATTTGGCCACTGTGAATTGTGCTGCTATGAACATGGGTATGCGTATATTACTGTAGTTTTCCGGTTTCAATCCCTTTGGTATGATACCCAGTAGTGGTATAGCTGGATCACATGGTGGATCCATTCCCAGTTTTCTGAGGAATCTCCACACTGATCTCCATAGCGGTTTAACTAGTTTGCAGTCCCACCAACAGTGTAAAAGAGCCCCAATTTCCCCACATCCTCGCCAACATTTGTTGTTGTTTGACTTCTTAATGATTGCCATTCTTAGAGTAGTTTTGATTTGCATCTCCCTGATTGCTAATGATGTTGAACATTTTTTTCATGTATCTATTGGCCATTTGTATCTCTTCTTTTGTGAAGTGTCTATTCATTTCAGTTGCCCACTTTTTGATCGGATTATTTGTTTTCTTAGTGTAAGGTCTTTTAAGTTCTTTGTATATTCTAGGTATTAGACCTCTGTCAGAGGGATAGTTTGCAAAGATCTTCTCCCATTCCATAGGCTTTCTCTTTAGGCTTTTGATGGTTTCCTTTGATGAGCAGAAGCTTTGTAGTTTAATGCTATCCCACTTATTAATTCTCATTTTAGTTTCTTGTGCTTTGGAGGTCTTGTTGAGGAAGTTTCTACCTGTGCCTATATGTTGGAGTGTTGAACCTATGCCTTCTTCTAATAATTTCCCAGTCTTTGGTCTAAATTCCAGGTTTTTGATCCATCTCGAGTTGACTCCTGTGCAGGGTGAGAGGTAAGGATTCAGTTCCATTTTTCTACAGGTAAATAACCAGTTTTCCCAGCACCATTTGTTGAAAAGACTGTCTTTTCTCCAACGTATGCGTTTAGCACCTTTATCGAAAATCAAGACCCAGAGAACTCAACCAAAAATCTACTAGAGCTGATCAACAAATTCAGCAAAGTAGCTGGATACAAGATCAACCTAAAAAAATCAGTAGCTTTCATATATGCCAACCATGAATCCACTGAGAAAGAAATCCAGAAAACAATTCCATTCACAATAACTTCAAAACCAATCAAATACCTAGGAATAAACTTAACCAAAGAGGTAAAAGACCTCTACAATGAAAACAATAGAACACTGAAGAAAGAAATTGAAGAAGATCTTAGAAGATGGAAAGATATCCCCTGCTCTTGGATAGGCAGAATAAATATTATCAAAATGGCCATTCTGCCAAAAATGATCTACAGAATCAATGCAATCCCTATCAAAATACCAACAGCATTTTTCACAAATCTAGAAAAATCAGTCATTAATTTTATATGGAGAAACAAAAGACCCAGAATAGCCAAAGCAATTCTCAGCAATAAGAACTATGCAGGAGGCATAACAATTCCTGACTTCAAATTGTACTACAGAGCTATAGAAATAAAATCAGCATGGTATTGGCACCAACACACACACACACACACACTACAAGCTTTATTCTAAACAGTAACAATGTTTTAAAGCATTTTTGGGTGTGGAGAAATACTTTTACTGTATGAACACATTTTTGGCCTTCAGCAATTAGAAGAGAGAGAATCTCTAAAGTTTCCTGGGGGGAGGGCATGGACAGACAAGTGGTAGGATGGACCATACCTGATCCACTGGGGTTGCCCTGGGGAGTCTGCCAGGTTCAGAAGATCTTCAGGAATAATAGAGAAAACTAGTATTTGTTCTTTGGGGTCTCTTTTTGTGTCTTGCAAATGATAAACCTCAAAACAACTTGCCTAGGGTTAAATTTCTCTCTAGCACCCTCAGGATTGTATGAACATTATATGGAGTTACTTCCACCAGAATTTGTTGTCTGTGAACTTCCTCATTGAGGAACTCAAATGTATCCAATGCGAAGTTGGGATCCAGAGTCCTTATGGGGTTATGGTTGCATCTGATGACAGAAAGGACAGCAGCATCATGTTGAGGAGGAGTGATTATCTAGATATGACCAGTGGCAAATTAAATTCATTAAAATTAAATAATATTGAAAATTCAGTTCATTAGTCAACACTAGCTCCATTTCAAATGCTCAACAGGCATAAGTGACTTCATATTGGGTAGTGCAGATATTCAACATTCCCATCACTTCAGAAAATTCTACTGAACAGTACTAATATAGAAGATCTATCTTTGGCAGGGCTGAAGAGTATATGTGCTCTTATCTACTGAAGGACACTGTCCAGTACAGGGGATGGAATGAGGATGAGGGGCGGATGTGAGAGAAGAAAGGTGGTCTGTGTCAGCAGTATAAGTTCTGCTTCTGGGTGTACCAAGCTTGGCTATTTTCTTCCTGGGACAGGTGAGCACTGCATAGAGTCACTCAGTGGGGCCAACTCCCACGGTGAATTCTCACACTGTCCTGATCTGCTGAGCATCTGCTTCCTTGTTTGGAAGTGGCTGGGGAAAGGATCTGACATATTGGCTCACTGGGAAATGTGCTTGTTAATGGAACAGGTGGTCCAGGAACAGGAACTTTGTATTGTGCTTAGAAAGCTTAAGTCTCTCTAGAGGTCCGTGTAAATGTGAATTAATTCAAAGAAGGTGGACTTGGGGAGGAAGACGAGGAAGCCAGGTGCTTCCTTCACTCAGTGACTCAAGCACACAACTGCAGTTCTGCAACTCCGAGCTGGGCTTAGCATGCCAAATCCACCAATCCAAGGGAATAAATAATACAGCACCCTGAGCAGGTGGAAAGAGAAGTGGAAGAAATACAGGAGGGGTACCAGATGTTTTCAGAGAAAACAACTCCCTTTGTTTTTGTTCAGACTCTCCTTTATTCCCCAGGACTCTGTATGAGTGCATCTGAAAGGGACTGGGTAGGGGAGAAGGTGGCCTGACAGAGTCAAAGCCAGCCTTTCCCCCAGATAACTAAGGCTTTTTCTTCTCTGGCCAAGCTTGTCTGACAGTCTCATTCTGTATGAGTTCTTTCCCAGGAGACTCCTCAGTTCCTGAAGCAAACAGTCTTCTGGCAGACCCACCCTACCAGGCAGCCAGACTCCGCTAAATATCAGTAGCAAAGATGCAGCTGGGACTCCTGCTGTGATCAGATGCATTGGCCTTTGGTCATGTGCCAGGGACTTTCAGGGATATCCTTTAGTTGATTCCCATAATAACCCTATGAGGGAGGAATTGTAATACCCATCCTACAAAGCATTGAATTGAGGTTTTGAGACGTTAAATAATTTGCTCAAGTTCCCAGAGTCATACGAGTAGATAGAGGATTTGAGCCTCTCTCTCCATATATATATATATATATATATATGGTAAATATATATATATATGTATATATATATACATATATATGGTAAATATATATATAAAATATATATAAATATATATATATAATATATATATAAATATATATATGTATATATACATATATATGGTAAATATATATATATTTACCATATAAATATATTATATCACATATAAATATATATAATGCTTACTCACATTTCTGTTGCTAAACTACATTGCCAATTTGGTTTAATAGTCTGTGAAACTCAAGGCCTGGCTCCTTCCACTGTAAGATTTTGTGCTTGAAAGGATAGAGGGGGTGTGGCTCCTCTATGTTAAACAATATCCAAGAGGCTGGGTATTGACAGACATCTCTACCTTGCCTGTTGTAGTTAAAACAAATTTTAGGGATGAGAAGAAATAATTTCAAATGGGAACCAGGTATGAGTCTGTTCACTAGGTATCTATCCGCCCCCCTCCCCATGGTTTACTCAGGATTTCATGAGGCTGACTTAGATTTATGCAGATGGAAAAAATCACAATGATCTTACAAGTCAAAGAACTTGCATGTGAGGTATAAAAGCTCAGTAAAAATTTAACAGAGAGAGCTGGCCTGAGAGCAAGCTCTACCTGGAGTAGATTGGAAGAAGATCTTCTATTTCACATGTAGGTCAACACAGTACCACATGTGGATGAGGCCACTGGCTAAGAACACAAGGAAAGCGCTGGTAGTGACTTCTTTGCTATCAGTTTGCCTCTGTTCATGGTGCCATCTGGGGTCATTGCAGGGGGTCAGTGACGTCTGTGAAGCTATGAGGGGATCTGCAGCTGGTTGATCTCCATGCTCTCAGTGTGCAGGTAAAACTGGTAGAAAGTATTGGGAGAAACCCTAGCGTTTATCCAGACAGTTGACACAAACTAACAAAAACTACAAACTAGAAAAAAGTTTGAACCAAAGACTTGGTGGAAATTGGTAGGTTTATATGAGCTTTGTTTTGTGGCTTGTACATTTTGGAAACCTAAATTCCAAGCATTACTCAATGGAGCCTGGAAACTCAATGAAATCACAGCATTTGCTGAGAAGTAGAAGCCAACGAACATGAGAAATCAAAGCATTCTGAATAATTTTGTCCTGACATTTTTTTGTCTCCTAAGTGTTAGCACTTTCTAATTAGTTCAGAAATTTAGTCACTAGTTTTAGTCACTAGTCTTACAGTATGTTCATTCTATCCTTTCTCTTTGCTTCTGTTATTTGTGAAAGTGGTTTTTCCAGGTCACTCTTATTACCCCAATTGTTTTCTAGTTTATTGGCACCCATAGCTTAGACTCAGGAAGAGTACTCAGGTGCCCCACTCCAAGAGGTGGCCTTGTTAAATGGATTCCTTGAATGATTCCTGGGTTAACCAGTAAGGATTCAAGTAAGTTTTATAAAGCAACAAACAACATAGATAGAAGCCATTACATTTTTTGAAGAGGAATAAAGAAGAAATAAAGGCTCAGTTTAAGTTTATTGTGAAAGGAAGAGAGAATTGCAGATTTACATGTTTGGCTTAATATTTTTTCCCATAGAAATTAAGTTATAAGTGGTATTGAGAATCTGTATTTGAGAAGTTTAAATAAATTATTGTGGAAGCAAGTGCATTTGCACATGCAATGGACTACTAAATACTTTCAGAATACAATCCTTATATTAAAACAGGAAAAGTTTATATTAAGATCTGAATTAGCTGGGCGTGATGGCGCACACCTATAATTCCAGTACTTGGGAGACTGAGACAGGAGGATCTCAGGTTCAAAGACAGCCTTAGCAACTTAGCCAGACTCTCAGCAACTTCACAAAACCCTATTTCAAAACAAAAAATAAAAAAGGGCTGGGGGTATAGTTTGGAGGTAGAATGCCCCTGGGTTCAATCCCCAGTACCCCCCAAATCTGTATTGTGTGTGCATGTATATACACAATCCATATATATATATATATATATATATATATATATATATAATTTTTTTTCTCCATCCAGGTGACATCTTTGACACAATCCTCATCAGTCCTCACATCCAGTGCATCAGCAAGCCCTGTGGCTTCTATCCTCAAGTTTACTGACCTATTTCTATTACAACAATTTAGTCTAGTTACCCTCATCTTTCCAGTTATGTAACAGCCTGACTTCCATGCTACCTCTCCTCAACCAGTTTTCCAAAGGAAAGCATGGCTGACTGTTCAGAAACATGCATTGGATTAAACTCCAATCTCCTTTTCACAGCTCAGCCTACCTGATCTCTTCTCTGGCTCTTCCCCTCCTTCCATGTGACCTCCAGCCTTCATTCCTCAGGATTTTACACTCTATTTCTCCAGCCACAATTTGTCCCACAATACACATATATCATTTTTCTCTCTGAGTGATAGGTGAGCTCCTTCTATCTTTCGGATCTTAGTTTAATGGCACCCTCTGGGAGAAATCTTCCCTGATTATCCAATGTGAAATCAGCTGTCAGCTGTTCCCCATCGCGTGCCGTGTTTATTTCCCAGTAACACTCAGCACACTGTGCTCATTTAGTGAACTTGCTTACTCACTGTGTCTCTGGTTGTATTCTCTCACCTCCTCACTGCAGAAGAATGCTGCCCTGATTATTTGTTGAATAAAGAATTTTCAACACAGGTAAGTGAGTAAGCAGTTAATTTTTTGAAATAAGTCATCAAAGATTTTCTTTAAATAATGACCACACTGTGGGTCATTTAACATACTTAATTCACATAAATCTGATTCATATGAAAAATTTTAAGAGTCTATTTGTGATAGAGAGAAAAGCACACCTGAAATTATTTGTTGCTAGGTTTAATTATGACTTTTCTTAGTTTGAAATATATCATAGCTACACTTTTCCTGACTTGAAAAGAAAAAATAAAACCTACTTGTACCTATTTTCTTTCTTTCTTCTTTCTTTCCCTCCCTTCCTTCCTTCCTTCCTTCCTTCCTTCCTTCCTTCCTTCCTTCCTTCCTTCTTTTTCTTTCTTCTTTCTTATCTAATCACATTTCCAAGGCTCCTTATAACTTATTTATACATAGAATCACCTTTTCCTATGTTATATACATGCTTATGAAAGTTTCTTGAGCACTGAAATTTTCTAATTTTATAAATCAAATTATATTTATGATTCACATTTTTATAGATCTTTTAATTTCTGATTAATTTTCTGATAGATGTGGTTTCTAATTACTATCCTCTATCCAAATCAATTCTATAAACAGTATACATTTGTCCTTAAGTGCAGTAGAGGAAATGCTGTTTCAAACAATTCAGAATTATTTTGCAAATAAAAAGTTATTAGGCAACAATTTTCACCTCCTGTATCTGATAGATTTAAATTTTCTGCATTTTGTGATTTCTGGGTGTAGATTACCCAATTCCTCTTTCATTATAGGATTTTACAACACAGATGAAATAGTGAATAAAATGATTTTGATAGTTGTGCTATTACTTAGCCTTTAAAAAACACAGCTCCTACGCATGTTTAAGTCCCCAACTTGGGGCTTGGTTTTGAAGTCCAATTCTGAGTGTAGTCTTAGGATTCGCTGGCTTCTGCTGTGATTTTCAACTGGTACAGTTTCTGTACGTATTACCTATCCCTTCCTTGGAGTCTGAACAGAAAACTTTGTGGATTTAGAGATGGATTAATGCTGGCATTTGGGGGATTACAGATGGAACATGAAGAAACTCTATTTCAAATAAGTACAATGCATGTATTTCACTTGACTTAGTTTTTGTGGTCTATGAAAGTGAAAAAGAAAAAATTGCTACTTTGGTGGAAACTAAATTACAGAAATTATGTGGTCATGATTCTAAGGAATCAGGTTCATACATCTAAATAAATAGATTCCTCATAATCAACTAAGTTAATTTTAATCCATTTAGCTAAAATGTTTTACATGTTTGTTGCCCAAATGCAGACAGAGTATCAACTCATCTCCTTTATTCACAGGTTTGCCTGAACTATTCAAAATAGCCAAAGGAAGACCAACTTCTTAGCCTAAGTATTCAAATTCAAATCTGATTCATATTTGTACTAGAATTTGCGATCATCCTGTCTCAGCTTCCCAAGTACTGGGATTACATGTGTGTATTACCACACCTAGTGAGAAAAGAAGTTTTGAAAACTAGTCCTGCCATAAATTAGGAAGCAGATTAAAAATGCAAAGTAAGATAACCTCCAAAGTGTCTTCATAGAGCAACTGGAGAATTAGCTGAATTTAAAACATATCACCATTTAATTAAGAAGCAACAGTTGAAATGCGTGCAACGTGATGTGGTTTTGTGGAGAAAAATATAGCCACTGAAATTTGGAGCTATGGATTCATATCCTGCATTCACAAATAATTACTAGCTGTTTAAACTTGGTCAAGTTCTATAACTTCTCTAAGTTCCAGTTTTCTTCACTGTAAAATGAGGATCCTCATACTGACCTCATAGGCACATTGTAGTTAAATGAGATGCATATAGGAAAATGCTTAGCAAAAAGAATCACAAGATATAAAGGAAGGAAAAAAATGAGAAGAAAAAGAATGATGAAGAAGTGAAGGAAGAGAATACTTGATTCGGAGGGCAGAGCTCTGTGGTCAGTTTAGGTTCTTCTCTCTCCTCCCCTACTTTATCCGCCTCCAAAACTATCTCAACCCCAGCCTGCCTGAACTCTTTTTCTCTCGGACCCTTTTCCCTTTCATTAGTTTATGTTTTTCTTCAGTCAGTAGCTGTCTTTCTTTTCTAATATAAATTCAGTGGGCCTTGTCATGTCTCTAGTTCTCAGCTTGTTTTTACTGAAATCTGTAGATTTAATAAAGCCCTGGAGCAGCAAGGGGAAATGGAACTCCTTAGTGGCTTCAGATGGTAAGGGATGTATTGCGTCTGCATTATGGACAGAAGATCGCTTCCTTATTTCCCTTGCCTGACTGATTTTTTTGAGTGCAGACCAGAACAATATGACCTACTAAATCTTCATAAACTTATGGCTTTTAGTAAGTAGGCAATTGAAAGGGTTTAGATTAATGCTCTCACATTGAAATATAATGCGAACTACAAATGTGAACTACAGATGTCATTTATAATTTTCTAGATAGCACGTGCAAATAAAAAGACAGGTGAAATTAATTTAACAAACTATTATATTTACCCAATATACCCCAAATATTATGATTTTATCATGTACTCAATACTAAAAATTATTAATAAGAGATTTTACTTCTTTTTTGTTATAGCATATCTCAATTTGGACTCACCACATTTCATTCACATGTGGCTCCTGTATGACATAGTTCAGATTTAGATAAATTTTTCTCTCTCTTTCTCCATCCTTCTCTCTTAAAGCTATAGGAGGATTTTAGAAATAAGCTAAATCATCCTTCCCAAATTCTTCCTATCAGGAAAGCATGGGTTAGAGATAAAAAGTCAATTATCCAACATGTACTACCATAGTCTGAACTTGAACTCAGTTCTCCTGACTCTCAACCCACTGTTCTTCCCAATTCGACATCCCATTAACTTATCTGTTATTTAGGTAAAGATAATGAAACTCAGATAAGTGAAGTCACAGTGTATCACACTGGGAAGAATTGAAAAATTTCTCCAAGAGTAAAGTGAGAATTCTTAGCAGGATTATGTCACAGTGTAGTCTAACTAATACAATATAGAGCAATTCTTCTGAATTTTATGGAAAAAAGAAACCTGTTAAAAAAAACTTGTTAAAAAAAAAGTTTTACAAAGATCCTTTAGTATTTCAACCTCCTATTGATTTTAATGTCTCTGTTAGGTCACAGCACTGTGCCTGGACAATAAATATATGCTCAATCAATTTAAGTACTCAGTAAATAGAAGAGGAAATTACAACTGGAAGAAATATTAAAAACCATTTTGTAAAGGCAATGATGATAAAGTGCCCAATAACTCAACACATTTTAATATTTCCCCTTTTTTCTTTACTGGTTCAGAGGACAGAAGTGACTTCCCCAAGGACATGCAGCTTCTAATTTTGGAGAACCCAAATCTCTATATATTACCTGGTGATTTTTCTTTTAAAACTTGATTTCAATTCACCTGGGTGTGGTGATGCATTCCTCTTATCCCTGTACTTGGGAGGCTGAGACAGGAGGATTGCAGATTCAAGGCCAGCTTTAGTCAGCAACTTAGGGAGGCCTTCAGCAACTTAATGAGACCCTGTTTCAAAATAAAAAATAAAATAGGGCTGGAGATGTAACTCAGAGGTAGAATGCTTCTGGGTTCAATCCCCAGTACCAAAAAAAAAAAAAAAAAAAAAAAAAAAAAAAAAAAAAAAAAA